>JAVJIF010014599.1:0-89730 GCA_038442645.1 Agave tequilana | reverse complement strand
GAGTATTTTTAGGGGACACGTTCACCCCCTGAAACCTCTGTAAATAGCCTAGTTTGCTGTGGAGAGGACACAGACGGACAGAGAGAAAAAAAGAGAGAGTTCAACTCTTCTAACGGCTTATTGCGTACAAGTTCGTTTGCTGCCTACAATCTCTTTTAGATTATTGGTGGACAGGAGCTATGTTACTCGTCCACTATCCAAAGAGAGGATTCCCAAGAGGTCCTGACGTTCACCCGGTTAACGAAAAACAAGATTCACTTTCCATCGCCACATCAAGAACCCAGCACTAAACAAAAGGGAGATTCAAGCATGAATATCTTTCCTCTCTTGTAAGAGGATTATTGATCCGTTGTAACTTTCTTTACTATCAAATAAAGAATTTACGTCCCGATCTTCAATTATTCCTCCACCAAACAGGCATTAAAGAGTTAAGTCTAAACTTCATAGGAAATTTGTCGGGTAGATCGAGATTTCTCGTGGAGTCACCTTCCGTTCATCAAGACTTTGGTTCTCAGCTGATCTTCGTGTCTAGATATGGAGTACAAACTTCACAGGAAATATATCGAGTAAATTGAGATTCCTCGTGGAGTCTCACTTTTGTTCGTCATAATCAAGACTTCAGTCACAGCTGATCATCAAATTTGAACATGAATGTGGAAATATTAGAAAGGTCCTGCAAGGATGCATCACGAACCTTCTTCAAGATCGTCATGAAGCCGAATTTATTTGCCAAAAGAAGAAAAACAGAGTGGTTGAAATTGATTCCACCTGTGGAAAGGGATTCCTTGAGGAGATGAAACAGTCAGACGAGTCCGACTTGATGATCAAAGGTGTAATGTTAACATGATCACGCATAGTACTTCTTTAATCAGAGGAATAGTGTTAACGTGATCATGGATAGCACTTGTCATTGATTGACATCAGGAGCATGTCACCATTTGGATTCGCTAGATGATAAACTCCACTCAAGTAGACTGCCTCTACTATGAAAGATTGTTCTCATTTAGTGGTGGAATGACATATTCCAACCCCCTGCACGTTTTCTGACGTTGTTGGCTGTTGTGTCTCATCGGGGTCTGGTTGTACTGTCGCAAGTTATTTGCCAGACCTAGTGCCATCGGCTATCGGTTGTCTCCTCTTCAGAACTGCTGAGAGAAGTGGCTGGTGCGGTGTCATCTACTGCGAGAGGTATTACAAGACTTGCCTTTGCTTTGAACTGACTTGAATCTCATTGCTTTAGCCGTTGATGGAATAAGACCCATGACTTTTAGAAGTAGAGTTGACTACCTTCATACTCCCTTCAGGATAGGAGTTAGACAGTGCCTTTTTGTGTTCTGACCTCAGAGTCAAAACACCTGTTTCGATCAGTACTTGGATTTGTCTTTAAGGACATTGCACCTGCAAGTAGGATGATGAACCATCATATGGAAAAGACAATAGTTGGGATCATTCGTTCGTCCCACTTCGTCTGGGCGTCTAGCCTCTGTTTTTCATTGATTTACAAAAGGAGAAAACTTACAAAAAGGAATCGAGGAGCTAAATTACAAGTATTCTAAAAAGATTACAAGTAGATCTCCTCTGAGATTCTGGAGAAGTGTGTTGATAGGAGTCTGGTCAGCGTACGACCACTTTGTCCCTTTGACGATGTGATCGATGGGATTCCCTTCTCGCTTGGTTCGGGGAATCGGAGAACAGAAGGTTGGTAGAACCCTCTTGTTACTTATCAAACTGCCTCCACTTGAAAATTTCTTCTCGCCTGGTTTCGGAGATTCCTCGAGAGGGAGGAAGATCTTAGGGTATCAGCACCCCGATTAGAGAAGTAGTTCTCTGAATTCTTGGAAGGAAGAGAAAAAGTCTCTGTCTAGCTGTCTTTACCTATTTTTTAGCCTCTGCGCGTGTGTTTATGCCCCTCTGTTCGTATGCCTCTGGTGGGCATTTATAGGGAGAGCATGGGTATAAACTGTCCCTTGAAAATCTGGAAACAGATTGGATCAATCTGTTTAAATCTGAAAAGTAGCCATGCTGCGAGGCTAGAATCAGCTTCTGCGAAATTAGAAATAGCAGGTAGCGTCGATCTCCTAATATGCTTTGATTCTTTCCAAATAACTGAAAGATCTCCCTGATCTTCTTACTTGTTTTAGGAGAGTTAAGAGATTATGGTAAACAACTGCCAAATTTGATCTCAGATTTGATCTCGATTAGATTTAATTTTGAATAGATTCGATCTCATCTAGAGATTTGATTGGTCAAAGGTGACCATAAAAGGCCCGCAGCGGAGTTGCCGCGTTGAGCTCACAGCGGAGCTGGAAGGAGCATCTGGCAAAGTGAGAAGAAAGCTCTTCAGCGGAGCTGGATAAACATCTGTGGCGAAGCTACCATCCTTCTGTGTGGTTGCGTGTGGCTTCAAGCGAAGCTAACTCTCTGCGGAGTTAACTGAGCGCTTCAGGCGAATCTGTAAGTTAGCTCCCTGATAGATTTTTGAACGGCTTTAAGGCGAAGTTGGACAAACTTAGCCTCTCAGGTGAGGCTATCCCCTTGGGCTCATGTGATGCTAAGTGTTGAGCTAACTTAGCATCTTAGACCTACTTAGGTCTCTTCAAAGACAATCTGGGCTCACTGTCTGCTTCACTAGATCAGTAGAGTCCAAGTCGCTGATTTATCCCTCGGAGATGGGTAAAGCTGGTGGTCAGCTTGTCTGCCACTTGTCTTTTATAAATGTCAACAAGTTAGATATTGTTCAGGCCAGTCAAGAATCTTGTTTTTTAGAGTGTCAACAAGACCCTTTCAAAGTTTTCGAAAGTCTGCAATGGAATGGTTCAGGCTTTGAAATACTTTGAATTGCTTTGATCGATGGTATGTGAAGTACGAACGTCGTCATGGTGGTGAGTTCAGCTTCGCTTTCAATCCTGCTTCCGGATTGGAATAAGTTCGCTGAGGAATCATGTAAATTCGCGATTCTGGGTAGCTTCGCGTCTGAGTAGCTCCGCGTTCGAGCCTCCCGGAGTAGATTCGCTTCAAATTGGTCTTGGAACATCGTTCCTTTCCCGAGGCTAACTGATTTCGACTAGTTACGAGAAGGATTGCCCCTTTTTCGAGGTTAGACTAACCTCTCTTGCCTTAATGAGGAAGATCATTGCTTCAGCGTGCATTTTCAAGGGAGACTATTCCCTTTCTCAAGGCTCAGTAAATGCGTTAAATTCGCTCGCGCTTCTAAGCTTGAAGCAGTGGCGGTGGCCTATAAATAGGACACTTGAGATCCTCTGCAGAGAAGTAATCTGTTCAGATATCTCTTGGTTGTTCAGAGAAGTATACTCAGATCTCTGAAATAGTGTGGGTGCCCACTCTGGTCATTAACCGGCTAAAAACTGGTGAGTCTCGGTCATCCAGCAACTTTACCAGTGGACAAATGACTTTAGGGAGTTTATCTCCCTTAATTTAGCTTTATCAGTTGGCTCAGGGATTGATTTTTCTTATTCTTCATTTTGTATCTAACTGATTCGGATCTGCTGAATCTGCCTGTTAAGTTTGCCACATAGGCAAGAATTAGGGACTTAGTCTCTTCAAGGTTGAGCCAGTCTTGCCATATAGGTGGGGTCAAGACTACATCCCTCTGGATCAGTCTGGCTTAGTCATATTGGCAAGGCCAGGACTTAGCTCTTTTTGACGCTCCTTCAGTATAACTGTCTTTGGTGGAGCTATGACTTGACTTATGCTTAGCTAGCCCATCATCCCTGTGCAAGCGAGGCTATCCTCTGCTTAACTGAAAATCCATCCTTTAAGCGCAACTGGATCGGATATAAATTGCTTCGCCTAAAGAATTTGACTTAGCGTATCATGCTTGCATTTTTTTCTTTTCTTTACTCTAACCGGTTTTCCATCTTGCGTTGTAGTGAACCAAATAAAATGTTTATTTTCTGCTGTTTATCTGCTTTGTTTCCCTTCGTTTTGATCCGAGAACACCTAGAGTGGACCAACTTAGGCAAGTCTTTTCTCTAAGAGGAAATGAGAACTCTCCGCTGAGCTAAATTTCCGGCGAAGCTAAAGACATTTTCAAATAAGTCAGGAGCCAGTTTCTGGTGAAGGTAGCACAGAATTTCTGCAAAGCTAGAGATGTGCTTTTAGCAGAGCTAAGGCATGTTTCTCAGCGAAGTTATTCAAGCGTCGCGCTAAGTAAACACTGGACTCATGGCGGAGTTAGCCCTTAGCGGGGCTGAAGTAACGCTTCTTGGGAAGGCGCTTTAGGCGCCGTTTCAAATTAATTTGAAACGACTGCCTGCGCTCCTTTCAAGGAGGCGACATTTAGGCAATCATCAGCCTATAAAAGCTGATTCGGGCCGAAGAGAAGGCACCACTTCTCTTTGAATTTTCAGAGCACTGCAAACCTTTTCTTCGTCTTTTTTCTTCCTTCGTTTGGAATTTCAAGAACTTCTTCTTCAGTTTTCCAATTGTAGGCTGTCTAAAAAATCACCAAGACAAGCCACCAAAACACAGAGATCCAAGATCCAGGCGCAAGGCTAAATGTGACAATCAAGACGCGAGAGATAACCGCGTCTCAGCATCAAGGCGCGTCAGCCGAAGCCTGCGTCTCAGCATCAAGGCGCGTCAGCCCGAAGCCCGCGTCTCAGCATCAAGGCGCGTCAGCCCGAAGCCTGCGTCTCAGCATCAAGGCGCGTCAGCCCGAAGCCCGCGTCTCAGCATCAAGGCGCGTCAGCCCGAAGCCCGCGCCTCAGCATCAAGACGCGTCGGCTCGACACCCACGTCTCGGTTGCAAAACCCCGATTATGGCGCCATCCGCCGCCCATATAGCGGGGAAGTTGGCCCTCATCGTGGAGCACTTTTAGGGGGCACGATCACCCCCTAAAAACCCTATAAATAGTCCCGTCACTATTGAAGGAAGGAGGACAATTGACGACGAGAAGAAAAAAGACGACAATCAAAGGAGAGATCAACGACAGAGAGAGAGAAAACCCTTCAGCGAGCTTACTGAGTACTAGCCGCTCTTCGCCTACCTCCTCCTCTAGAGTTTTGGTAGACGGAGCTGAGTTACTCCCTCTACCGACCGAAGAGAAGATCCCCGACGGTCCGAACAGTCATCTGGTCAACGGAGAACAAGATTCACTCTCCACCGCCACACGAAGAACCCAGCACTAAACAAAGGGGGAATTCAAGATTCAATATTCCCCCTCCCTTGTAACCGGAAGATTAAGCCGGCTGTAATCTTTTCCATCTGATTTCAGGAAACGTTACGCAGCCAACCCCTCTCCGTGTCAAACAAGAGATGGCGACTCCGCTGGGGACTACTTTCGTCACTGACGAACAGATCGTGGCGCAGGATGATGTTCTCCGTAAGGGGAAGATGGTCGAAACACTCGTTGTTGAGTTCGACCAGGCGAAGTATGAAGAGTTCCTCTCTTCTGGCTCCAAGAGCCCAAAGACCCGCGTCTGCCGCAGGGTCTCAACTGAGAAGCTACCCGAAGCCCAATCTGAGGCTCTGCCGGGTGCCGATGCCCACTGTGCCGAGACAAGTTCGCGCGCCAACGCCTCCCAGAAGGCCCGCGTGACCTCAGGCACTGCTGTTGCGATCAACCGCGTCGCACAGAACACACGCGCCAACGCCTCCCAGAAGGCCCGCGTGGTCCCAGGCACCACTGCTGCTGCGATCAACTGCGTCGCGCAGAATACCCGCGTCAACGTCTCTCAGGAGACCCGCGTGGTGAACACTCTTGGTTCTACAAATCAGGATGTTGTTGGTTTCTCTCCACCTCCTCGACGCAATCGGAATGCTGAGCGTCGACAGAGGAGACGCGCGCGCCAACTCCAAGTCGGAACCGTTGGTTGTCTGACTGGGGGTAGACGCGGCGTACAATCTGATGCCTTGCCCGCACCTCGTCCAGTGCGTGAGATCCGCGTTTGGAGACCCAAACGCGAGACCCCTCAAGTTGAGTCCTCTGAGGACCAACTCATCAAACGCCAGGGTGAAACCTCCGCGTCTTTTCAAACGCAGGAAGTACGCACTCATAGGCGTGGGGCCCAGCAGCCCACTCTCTCTCAAGCAACTCTGCCTAAACGCACCAGGCAGCAACGCGAGACTCGCGCGCGCGTCATACAGCCGCGTCATGAGAGCCGCGTCCCTGAAGTCTGCGTCCAGGCGAACAGCACATGACCGTCTCCCGTCTTCGACGTCGCGAGACCAGTCTCTTTAATCCCCCTCCCGCGGATTTGAGGGATTATTTGACAAGGAAAAGAAGTGCCAATCAAGCCACTTCGTCATGCTGCTGTCAGCAACTCATCCATATGCTCTCTGGATGCCATTATGGATCAGGCGTGCACCAGCAGTCCTTAATCAGACAGCTGACCCTGATTCCCCGTCAGCCAAAGAAGACGCTCCCACAGGAGGAGAACCTTCTCAGATGTTGAATACCCGGAGCTTACTGCAAACATGACTAGCAGAAGCAAGGGAAACAACTAATGGTCAACTCAGAGGAATCTGACTCTGAGCCGGAGGGGGTGTATCAACACACTCGCACCCGGACAGGGGCCATTCCCCCAATTGACTATAATGCCTTAGCCCGCGACATTAGAATGGGTGGTTCTCACTCCGCTATAGTGGAGTCACAGGCTTCAAACTCTTCCGTCGAGAAGGAGGCTTCCGCCTACATGGCAGACACTCCTGAGGAGACGGGCCAGGCGTTTAGAACAGACGCAGAAGCACCAGATGGATATAATCGCCTCTTAACAGAGATCCATTGACTCCCTTAAGCATATGCTTGAGAAATTGCTTGAAGAAAGAGCGAGATCTCCTCCTAGACGACCGAAGGGGAAAGGGAGAAAGGGAGGAAGCCCACCCTCCGAATCTTCTGACGAGACACGACGATCTACCTCGGATGTGTCCAAGCCCTCGTCGCAGGCAAGAAGCGACCAAGACCAGGAGAAGACTCATGCTAAGAGGATGAGTCAATTGGAACGACGCCTCGAGGCCCTTGCCAATCGCAAGGACCTCCAAGAAGCTGGAGTGGTCCGGCCCTATCCGGCTGAGTGGGACTTAGTTCCATACCCTCCTAAGTTCAAGGCTCCAACCCTCCAAGCATTCGACGGGAAGGGGTCACCCAACCAGCACATCTACTACTTCAAATCCCAGACCGGGAATGTGGTAGATAATGACGCCATCCTGGCGCGACTGTTCATCGGCACCCTGAAAGGGTTGGCTTTTGAGTGGTTTATGAAGCTCCCGGAGGGTTCTATCAAGAACTGGGGGGATCTAGAGAAGCTGTTCTTGACACGCTTCTTCGAAGACGACTCCGAAGTCACAATGCCCACCCTTTTAGCTACCAAACAGCGGAGAGGGGAGTCCGTCAAATCTTTCGTGAAAAGATTTCGGAACACGGCACTCCGGTGCCCAAGCGGTATGACCCAGGCCACCCTGGTGGAAACATGCCGCCACAATCTCCAAACCTCACTCCTTGCTCAAATAGGAGTTGCTGAAAGCCGCACCTGGAAGCAGTTAGTCCAACAGGGTGAACAGGCTGAGGAGATTGTTGCCCGTGTTAAGGCAGAGGAAGGCAAGCTGCGGCCGGAAAGGTCGACAAGGCGTGCACCGGCACCAGACACCTCCCTCCAGACGAAGCGGAAGGATAATTTGGCGACGGAGACCAAATCTCCCACCAAACCTCAAACAGGCAGGGCAAGTGGCTCTTCAAGCCAGCCACGCCCCAACAAGCAATATTCCTTCAGGGAGCTTCAGTCGATTGCTCTTGTTGAGTAGCAATGCCCAGACTTCCCAGATGTAGAAGACTGCCTCCACACTTCCCAGAATGCCCCCTGCATCACCTTCACGGTAGATGATATGCAGGTGAAAGGGAAACATGATCGACCCCTGTATTTCACAGGTTACATCGGATCATCTGAGGTGAACCGCATTCAGGTAGATCCAGGGTCCGCATTGAGCATTATGCCCCGCCGAGTCATGCAACACCTCGGCATCCCTACTCACCGTCTGAGCCCTACACAGACGACCATCTACGGGTTCAATGCCAACGGCACCCGTCCAATGGGGAAGATCAAGCTCAAGTGCCAGATTGGGAGCCTCAAGTCGGAGGTGACATGCTATGTCATCGATGCTGACACTTCCTACAATCTGCTGCTAGGACGACCATGGATCCACCGCAACTCCATCGTTCCCTCCACTCTTCACCAAGTCATGAAATACATTGACGCGAGTGGGAAGGTGCAAACGTTGGTTGCCGAAAGGTATCCGTTCAAGGGAGTTGAGAATTATTTCACGGATTCCCTTTTATATCAGGATCCGGTGGATGAAACCCCGCAACTGGAGGCGCCAGACTCTGGTAATGAGGCTGACACTGAGCCCGAGCAAGAAAAGTGCCTGTGGGAGTTAAAACCACTTGTAAAGAGCACTAATAAGCTCGATGTTGATAATACCACCGACGATGCAGGCGGTTGGTATATTAATGAGAATCTAGACTTTGAATATTTTTTCTGCGTGTGCATCCGATTCTATACCGTCGGATACTACTACCGACGTAGACGATGACATCTGGTCGGCAATGGATGCTTTGACATCATTGCATGTACCAGTAAAATCATCTTTCGGGACATACCAGGATAATTGCGATGCGCAGGAGTCTATATTCTTGGTTCCGGCAAGACGAAAAGGCCAAAGACCAATACTTTTTGGGCGAATCTCGTCTGAACCAATGCCCCGCGAAGAATCAGAAAGCGAGGAGGAATCCCCTCAGCTCGACCATTATGAATCAAAAGCACTCAGAATGATGAAGCAAATGGGGTACGATATAACCAACAAGCCAGGATTGAACTTCGGCAAAGGAAGGAGGACGCTACTTCGATCCTTTGTGCCAAAAGGGAAGGCCCCCGATTATTATCATCGGACGCGCAGGGGGTTGGGCTATGTATCAACTCCGGTCCCATCAGCCTCTAATTCTCAAGAATCGTCGAGCGACGATTGCTCTTCAGACACGTCATCATGGGAGTCAGATGTCAGTGTCGGCAACATCTTCAAAGGGCTTTCAGTAAACATGGTTTCAACAGGCCATCTGGAAGATGAAGTTGAAGAAATGATCCAACCTGATACAGATCCTTGGATCAAACATTTGAATGCTCTTTGGGATATCCGCTTTGAACAGCGTGAGCCACCCACAGATGACAAGGTTGTTCAGATCAACCTAGGAGATGAGACCAACCCCAAGCCCATCTTCATAAGTGACGGCCTGTCGCCTCCAGAGAAGAAGGATCTAATATCTCTTGTACAAGAGTATATAGATGTCTTCGCCTGGAATTATGAGGACATGCCTGGACTTGATCCTCAAGTGGCTATGCATCGCCTCAACATCAATCCGGACATGAAGCCTGTTAAACAACAGCAGCGACGGTTCCGTCCAGAGATAATGGAGGCAATTCAATCAGAAGTCAGAAAGCTCATCGATTCTGGCTTCATCCGGGAAGAACAACATCCCGACTGGGTAGCCAACATCGTCCCCGTCGCCAAGAAGAATGGGAAGATCCGGATCTGCATCGACTTCCGTGATCTAAACGAGGCCTGCCCCAAAGACGAATTCCATTGCCAATCACAGATGTCATGATTGACAATACTTGTGGATTCGAGCGAATGTCCTTTATGGACGGGTTCTCAGGATACAATCAAATTAAGATGTATCCCGATGACGAAAAGCATACCTCCTTCAGGACTCCTCTAGGGGTATATTGTTATACCGTCATGCCCTTCGGACTGAAAAATGCAGGGGCTACATACCAAAGGGCCATGAACGCCATTTTCCATCAGCAAATGCGGAAAACGGTGGAATGCTATGTCGATGACATCGCGGTGAAGAGTCGCACTAAAGGTGATCACATAGCAGACCTGAAGGTGGTCTTCGACATCATGCGGGCTCATCAATTGAAGATGAACCCCACCAAATCCTTCCTGGGGGTAGCCAGTGGCAAATTCCTAGGATTTGTTGTGACTTCCAAAGGAATCTATTTGGATCCAGAGAAAGTCCGCGCTATCCAAGAGATGCAACCCCCCAGAAGCCTCAAGGAGCTCAGGGGATTACAAGGACAATTGGCGTACATCCGCAGGTTCATATCAAACCTTTTCGGGAGATGCCAACCCTTCGCCAAGCTGATGAAAAAGGGTGTTTCATTCATTTGGGACGACGCTTGTCAAAAAGCGTTTGAGGAGATCAAACACTACCTCACCCAACCACCAGTCCTTGCAGCTCCGGTGTCCGGAAAGCCTTTCCTGGTGTACGTCCGAGCAATGGATCATTCCCTGGGAGCTCTACTAGCTCAGAATGATGAACAAGGACGAGAACAGGCAATCTACTATCTGAGTAGAACAATGATCGGAGCCGAACATCGGTACAACCCGATTGAGAAGGAATGTTTTGCACTAGTGTTCGCCATTCAGAAAATGCGACACTATCTGGTAGGCCAGACTATAAATGTCATATCAAAAGTCAACCCTCTGAGGTTACTTATGACAAAGCCTTCTTCACTAAATGGCCGGCTGGCAAAATGGGCTATATTGTTATCCCAATATGAGATGCACTTTTTACCCCAGAAGGCCATTAAAGGACAAGCGGTGGCGGACTTCCTAGCTGAGCACCCAGATCCAAGGGCAGCCAAACTCTATGAGGATCTCCCAGATGAGGCCGCCGAAGTCTACCTGACTCAGACATCGTTCGAAAGTCAAGTATGGCAACTTTTCTTCGACGGTGCATCAAGGACAATCCCAAAGGGACACATAGTAGCGGGGGTAGGAGTAGTACTCGTCTCCCCACAAAATTATGTGATTCCCGAGCTATCTCGTTAACCGAGCCCTGCTCCAACAATGTGGCGGAATACAACGCTCTTTTGATTGGGATGCAATTCGCCGATGAGATTGGCGTTAAAAATCTCGAGGCTTACGGTGACTCTAAACTCATCGTCAGCCAAGTTCGCGGAGAGTACGAGGCCAGACATGAAGATCTAGTACCCTACTACAACGCGACAATTCACATGGCCGAAAGGTTTTCAAACTTCTACATCGACCATGTACCGCGCAGGCAAAATGCACATGCGGATGCACTCGCATCCCTCGCTGCTTCCTTAGCTCTTCCAGCTGGAGCAATGGAGAAAGTATTCGTCTATAGCCACGACCTGTACTGTCCAAAAATTTCACTCGGAGACTGCCCAGGGTCAACGGGAGACCATCACGACAAGGAAACACTTGAAGTGTCGACCGCTTCAGGGCTTAAAGACTGGCGATTCCCCTACATTGATTTTGTCTTATACGGCATTCTGCCCGAAGACACCAAGGAGGCGGCCGCCATTCGGAGGAAAGCCCCCAAATTCTACTATAATGCGATTTCGCGAACATTGTATCGTCGATCGCATGACGGGATCCTGCTCCGATGCCTCTCATCAAAAGAAGCCCAAGGAGTATTGAAAGAAGCCCACGATGGTACTTGTGGAGCTCATCAACCTGGCCCGAAATTGGCACATCGACTCCAAAGGATGGGTTACTATTGGCCCAAGATGATTGCCGATGCTGTCGCTTATGCTAAGAGATGTTACGCCTGCCAAATACACGGCGATTTCATCCATCAAGCACCAGGGTACCTCCACTCAACGACCTCTACTTGGTCGTTTGAAATGTGGGGGATGGACGTAGTTGGCCCTATCAGCCCACCATCATCGAAAGGACATCGGTTCATTCTAGCGATAACCGATTACTTCTCTAAGTGGGCCGAAGCTATCCCTTTGAAAGAGGTGAAATCTTCTAACGTGATCAAGTTCGTGAAACACCACGTTATTTACCGCTTCGGTGTGCCTCGGCGTATCATCCATGACAATGGACCCCAGTTCATCAGCCAGGCCTTCCAGAGATTCTGCGCGAAGTTCAGAATCCAGAGTGTGTCCTCAACGGCATACTATCCTGCTGCTAACGGTCTTGCAGAAGCCTTCAACAAGACTATGGCAAGATTCTCAAAAAGTTCGTCTCGAAAAGTCAACGAGACTGGGACGACAAGCTGGGTGATTGCTTATGGGCCTACCGCACAACGGTGCGAACCCCAACTAAAGCCACGCCATTTTCCTTGGTATACGGATGCGAAGCCGTCATTCCATTGGAAATACAAATTCCCTCTCTACGCGTCGCCTTGACAGCGGAAATGACAACTGAGGAGAAGCATCAGCAGCGACTCCAGGAGTTGGAAGCCTTAGACGACAAGCGTTTGCAGGCCCAACAACAAATCGAGCTTTACCAAGCTCGTATCACCAGAGCCTTCAACAAGAAAGTCAAAGCGCGAACTTTCAAGAAAGGCGACCTTGTCTTAGCTGTCCGAAGACCCATGGTCATGACGCACAAGACAAAAGGAAAATTTCAGCCCAAATGGGAGGAACCATTTGTGGTAGAGTCAGTCTACTCGAATGGATCATATCGCCTCATAACTTCAAATGGTGATACACTCATGATGCCGATCAATGACAAATTCTTGAAGAAGTACTATCCTTAATAGTACTCTTCTTCCGATCAAGTTAAAAGTACACCTCTGATCAAACATCCGACGCCCTCGACGGCTAAGGATAGAGGAAAATGTTGGCCTTTAAGCCCAACATAAGTCCTCGACAACTCACCATGCTGAGGGGAATAGCATGGCTAGCCCAACTCAAACGGTAGTTGGTAAAGGCATGTCAAACCCGTTGACAGCTGAGGATTTGCTAAAAATCCTAAGGGACACGTTCCCATTTGATCCGACGCCCTCGACGGCTAAGGATAGAGGAAAATGTTGGCCTTTAAGCCCAACATAAGTCCTCGACAACTCATCATGCTGAGGGGAATAGCATGGCTAGCCCAACTCAAACGGTAGTTGGTAAAGGCATGTCAAAACCGTTGATAGCTGAGGGTTTGCTAAAAATCCTAAGTGGACTCGAGTCCACTCTTTCCTCCAAAGTCCCTTACCAATTCTCATCCATAGAATGGTAGGACCACAAAGTGCAATCATTACTACGTTAACACTATACCTCTGGTAATGAATACTCTTTGTCGGGTATAAACTTTGCTTGTTAACTCTGCATAGAGTAACAGACTCTCAAATTTGCCAAGTTAACACTATACCTCTGGCATTTCAAATTCCACTTGTCAATTCTCATCAATAGAATGACAGGTCCTCAAATTGCTCTTATCACGAGCCAATTCTTGTCAAGTTAACATCACACCTCTGACAAACTACTGTTTAAGTTAACATTACACCTCTAAGCAGTACATCGAGTGCCTGTCAAGTTAATATCACACCTCTGATAGTCACCTTTCTTCAGACTTCCGTATCGAAGCTGAAATGGACGATGCCAAGTTAACACTACACTTCTAGCATCCGAGTCATCGCTAAGTTCAACAGTACACCTATGGCCATGACCGTTCCTCGACTTCCTCGTCTAAGTCGAGATGACCAATGCTAAGTTCAACATCACACCTCTAGCATTACCTCACTGTTAAGTTAAACATTACACCTATGACAGTGACATTCTGAGTTAAGTTAATATCACACCTCTGACTCACATCCTTGTCAAGTTAACACCACACTTCTGACAAGACTATCTCCAACCCGTTAAGTTAATATCACACCTCTAACGGTAAAAGCTTTACTAGATTCCTCGTGGGTCTAGTTTCACTTGTTATTCTCTTCAACAGAATAACAGGTCCACCTAAAGACATTGTTAGGTTAACATTACACCGCTGACAATGTTTTATCAAATTTCCCAACTGACCTTGAATCAAGTCAATCCTAGACACTTGACAAAAGTTCACCTTCTCTGGGAGTACGCATTCCCCCTGTCACTTTCTTTTATAAAGTGGCGGGTCCACCAAAATCATTCTTTTGCTTCTAAAACAAAACATTCAAGACAACAGAAAGAGGCAAAAAGAAAAGTGTCACTTTTATTCATATCCAAACACATGAAAGTGATACAAAACGCTCTCTTATATAATAAGATTGAGTGTTACAATTAAGGAGTACAAAGAAGTCCCTCTCTCTCTCTGAGGCCGTACTCACTCCTTGAAGCCGCATCTGATCCTAAGTGCATGATGTCTGAAGAAGTGGCGACTGTTGGAACCGATTGCACTTTGATGCACGACGCCAACTTCGAAAGCGCCCTAGCTGACTAAGCTAAGAACAATGGTGTTCTTGAGGTCCGGTGGCAACAGAAGGTCCTGCAACCCTTCGTTCAGGCGCGTCTCTTTCCCTAGCAGACCATCCAACAAACATGGAGTCACTACTGGGGTGAGAGAGGAAGTTTAGGAGTCATCACAAAGGATGCTACCCTCCACTAGGTCCAGCGGCAACAGAAGAGCCTGCAACCCTTCGTTCAAGAGTTGATCTTTCCCCCGCAGGCCATCCAAAGGACATGGACTGTCCTTGATGTTACTTCTGGGATAGGAGAGGAAGAGGATCCTCTCCGCCACCGCAACCGCCGGAACCTCCTCAGCCTCAGTGGTTATTTCCTCTTCTGGCAGAATGGAAGGCTCCCCAGTCTCAACAGCTGCCCCCTTTGAGGGTATCTCAGCAGCCGAGACCTCAGTCCCCTCGGGCCGGGTCAACTCTTTCACCATCTCCTCGATACGCGAGGAGGTTGTAGCCTCAGCATCTTCGGTTGGCCCTGCAGCATAAAGAAGAATGTTAGAACATCCTCTTCAATATGCAAAGAGAAAATAAACAGAAGATGGAAAGAATACCTTCAGTAGGGATAATCGCCAGCGATGGTGCAGTCGATGGCTCACCCTCATGTATTTCCTCCTCCGAGATGTGGAAGAATTTGCTCTGATCAGGAAGAGCGGGTTCATCGCCATAGTCGGTCTCGTCTTTGAAGTCGCTTTCCCCCGATAACGAAGAAGACGACAGCGCAACGCGAGGAAGCTCCGCAACAGGAGCCTTACCTCCAATCACCCCAGTGGTAGGACTAGGGTCGACTGCCCTAAGACTGGAAATGAAGATGCTAGGAGACCCCGGCTGCTGTGCCTCGTCTCTCCCATCACGAGCAGAAGAAGGCTCGGGTTGAGCTGAGAGGCCTGCAATCTCAACATCCCCTCCAGTCATTATGTCAACCTCCAGTGACTCGTCATCTTCGGCGGCGGTGGACTCTTCAACAAGCTCCCCTTCCTCCACGGTCTTGCTGCGCGACCTAGGAGCACGGACTAGGGTGGGGAAATCTTCATCTTCCGACGGTTCCTCAACCCTAACAGGGACGTCTTCAGGAGGAGCCTCGACTCCAGCAGAGATGTCTCTGGATTGAGAGACTTCAGCCGTCAAATCCCTCCGAGCCTTCTTTGGGGCAGGCTCAGCGATAGAAGCAGAGCGTCGATGACGCTTGCTTGCCAACTGCTTAGACCTCTTGGCTGGTGGCTCCATCCTTGTCGCTGGTGGCTCTGCCCTTGCCGGTCGCGGCTCCGCCCTCACTGCTGGGGGCTCCCTCCTCGATCTTCGCCCGACCTCCTTTTGGGCCTTCAGGTACTGTTCTACGAGTTTCGTCGGTTTACTAGAATCAGTCCTGGCCTCGAGACTTGCATTGATGCTCTCAATGCATGAAGACGCCGGGAAAAAGTCTGGCGTTTGGATGGCTTGAGAGTACCAAGTACAAAAGCTGAAACTCGTACGGCACTTGGGCCCCTCGAGAGGTAGACGGAAAGATACTCCCGTCCCTCCAGCCACACTATAGTACCAGGCCCGAGCACCCTCGAACAGGTTCCCTTCGAAGGCAAGCCTAGCATTGGGGTTCCCGACATAGAGCTGATCATAGCCGAACTGTCGAGCGAAGCGACTCGGCATGTACGGCTCAATGGTACATGACGTCCCCTGCCGGAAAAGCACATATCCGGGCCGGATATTTAGCAACCACCAGAAGGCCCCCGCGGATAACCTCGTGAAGTCATCTGGGCCAACGGAATCAACAAGTAGATCCCCGAAAGATGCATCAGGGATCTGGAGGAGGCAGCGATTGAGCTGGTAGTTAGCAGGGTCTGAAAGGCACTTCCGGACGTAATATATGTAAGGATCACGCCATTTTGAACCCTCCAACCGCTGTACGAAAGGGACAGAATTCTCCCTCCAACGCGCTGCCGTCATCAAAGTAGGGCAATGCATCACGTACCAAGCAATAAGGTACGTGTAAGGCAGCTCGACACGAGGGTTGGGACGCTTCACCGTCGGACTCCCCTCTGAGTCAACATACGGCTTTCCCTCGGAGTCTGCAGTTTTTGGTGGCTCACAGAAACTCTTAGTGAGCGCCCGCAGCCCGCTCTGAATACCAGCCGCCACGGCCGGGAGAAGGGCTATGGGGTTCCCATGAGCCAGGAGCACCGCCGGGTACACCACATCAGCAACAATGACTTCATGCGGCAGCATGGGCACCACACAGCGCTTCAGCCACAGCATCAGAAAGCCCGCCAACAGCGCCCGATCGGAGATAGGAGTCCGGGCTTGATGGTGAAAGCTTTCAAAAACCAAGTCAGGGTCAAAACCGTCCTCGTTCGACTCCGTGGTGTAGAAGCTGTTCGGAGCCTGGTCGATCCTGTCTTCGATCTCCCTGTCAGAGCTGGGATCCAATCGGGTTATCCGATGGTCTTTGGTGTTGACATTATTGAACAAGTAACTGGCCCACGACAGTTGCTTGACTCCCTGCGACCGCCATTTGGTTATCTGGCCGCAAATGTGGAAGTGACATAGCACTTCCCAGTAGGTCTCATATATGAGGGGAAACTCCTCCTTCACATAGCGAAGCTCCACAGCGGTCGGGACATATTCCTCATAGGGAATATCCCCCGTCGACAGCCCCGAGACCTCGTGCAGCTCGTGCAGAGCAAGGCCCATCTCTCCGACCGGAGTGAAGAACGTCCCCGTCGAAGGATTATAACGCTCTAGAATCCCGAAGAAGTTCTGAGAGCTTTGAGGGATCCCCCACTGCACGGCCCTGACTGCCGAGTACAGCCCCACGCGCTTTAGCAGGTCCCCGAGCTCGGTAAGGACAAAGCCGACCATCCTGCCCCACCAATAGTTCTCCGTGGAACGGACCCACCCCGGCGCACGGAACCCAACTGGGTAGTCACCCTCCGCCTCCATGAAGGCGTTGAGGAAGGTAGTGCCAAGTTGTGGTATCTCCCCGGCTGGAACCTCAGTCCTGCGCGACCCAGGGAAAAGGCCGATAACTGACCTGTCATGGCTATCATGACGATATACTTTGTGGGAGCCCAAATCACCGAGAGTGACCTCGGGAACATATCGAGCAAGGTCCCATTCCATCTTCCTAGGGACGGACATATGCTGGAAGTAGGACAGCGGGAACATCCTCTCCATGTCTGGAAGAAAGAATCTTCCACCCCTTATCTGGCGGAGCCATTTGTAAGTCCCGTCATATACGCGATGGCCGCCATCGTGGATACGATCTCCGAAGAAGAAGGCAGGCTTCTCCAGTTTGATACCAGCATCCGTTGCAAATGCTGCATCAGTCATGAGCACCCGAAGAGTCCTCATGTCAACATTTGAGAGCCTCTCTCTGCGATCCGGTGATTTGTCAGCAGTCACAGGAACAGTCCTTTGCAATACAAAAATCAAATCCCGGTCAGCACCACCTACATGACCAAAGTGGCACTTCTTGGCGAGTGAAGTAGCAGGGCGTGGCGCTGCAAAAAGAAAAGGACACTTGTTAGATACTCTATCAAAAGCATAGAAAAAAATGCTAAGTGTTCATAATCCGAACGCAGAAGAGACACTGGACGCAGGAGTTATAAAATCCGCGTCCAGACCTGCGCATCCACGCAGAAGAGACACTGGACGCAGGAATTATTAAATCCGCGTCCAGACCTGCGCATCCACGCAGAAGAGGCACTGGACGCAGGAATTATCAAATCCGCGTCCAGACCTATGGGATCGACGTCTCCACAACATTCTCCTTGATGTCACTTCTGGGGTGTGAAAAGAAGGGAGTTATCCACCTTAACCTTTCCACTACCATAATCGCCAGAAGTTAAGGAGGGTAACCCCCTTCCTTTCACATCCCCAGACGTCGAAGTACTTGGACTCGGGTGCCAGATTCATCAAAATCAGCAGCTGATGAAACAGAACGCAAGGATCAAATCCGCGTTCTATAAACTAAGTCCGCGTCTGAACCCTTCACAAATAGAAAATATTCTAAGTGAAGAATCTGAAGCGCAGGACTCAAGCGCGCGAGGGTCCAAACCCACGCCTCGGTTATCATCCCAAAGACTGCGTCGGGGAATCAAACACGATCTGAAAATCACGTGTTAAGGGTTCTTAAAAGTTCTTTGAACTTTCTTTAAATGGCGAAACTTCCGCCTAAGAGGCCTTTACCTTGGAGACCTGGGAGAACGACGCCCTGTGCAGAGGAGGAGCCGCCCCTCTGGGCCTCGGCGACGGTCGCCTTTGAGGACGATGCAGTTGGCTTAGTCTTGGGTGCCATTGATGTTCAGAAATCCAAGCAAAGAGATGAACAAGTTCGAAGATGAACAGAGAAGGAAATTCTTTTTTTCTCAGCGAGTGCGTTCGGAGAAGAAGATGCATCTCTCCAACTGTTGCCTTTTATAGGCACAGGGATTCGCGAAGATACGCGGCGCGTGGCCCGGTAGACGCTGCAGCGAGTCGCCGCTTGACGCGTGTAACCAAATCGTTTCTGAACGGAGAATATCATGCGTCGCAACCCCGCCACGAGTCAGCAGTCGACACGTGGAGCAGTTCATTTAATGAACCAGGAAATCCGCGCGCCAAAAGGCGAAATTTCGCCGGTTCCCTAGGCCAGCTGGCGGCGTAATCATGACATGGCACAGAATTCGCGCCCAAAGAACGCACCTCCTCGATGGACATGCCACGTCAGCCTCTCCATGAATGCATTTGGAAGGTCGCGTCTCTCTAAGAAATTCGCGTCCTTTCAGTCTGGCCAAATATCGCGTCTGCCTTCTGAAGATCAGTCGCGTCTCCAGTGCCAAAGGACGCACGATTACAGAAATCGCGCCTTTACAGCAGTACCATCTCTGCTTTTTGAAAAAGAACCTGCGTTTGGCCTCCTGCTTCTGCAAAATCAGTTCAACAGTACACTGACGCAAGCAGACGACCAACCACTCCTGGCTTAAAGCGCGCCAATGACAGACTAAAAGCAATCGGAGAGGTTTAGACTGTGCATCTAAACACTCAACATGATCAACTCTGGGAGCTTCAAAGAGTTCAACAGTACACTCACGAAACTCCAGATAAGATCAAACCCGAAGCATCAACAGTCTAGTCATGAAGGCGAACTCAGCTAGAGTCCAAAGTATTTCGAAATCCGTCCCAGTTAACTGCGGAATGTCGAAAACTTTGGAGGGGGTTCTGTAGGCTGTCTAAAAATCACCAAGACAAGCCACCAAAACACAGAGATCCAAGATCCAGGCGCAAGGCTAAATGTGACAATCAAGACGCGAGAGATAACCCGCGTCTCAGCATCAAGGCGCGTCAGCCCGAAGCCTGCGTCTCAGCATCAAGGCGCGTCAGCCCAAAGCCCGCGTCTCAGCATCAAGGCGCGTCAGCCTGAAGCCCGCGTCTCAGCATCAAGGCGCGTCAGCCCGAAGCCCGCGCCTCAGCATCAAGACGCGTCGGCTCGACACCCACGTCTCGGTTGCAACTACCCCGATTATGGCGCCATCCGCCGCCCATATAGCGGGGAAGTTGGCCCTCATCGTGGAGCACTTTTAGGGGGCACGATCACCCCTAAAAACCCTATAAATAGTCCCGTCACTATTGAAGGAAGGAGGACAATTGACGACGAGAAGAAAAAAGACGACAATCAAAGGAGAGATCAACGACAGAGAGAGAGAGAAAACCCTTCAGCGAGCTTACTGAGTACTAGCCGCTCTTCGCCTACCTCCTCCTCTAGAGTTTTGGTAGACGGAGCTGAGTTACTCCCTCTACCGACCGAAGAGAAGATCCCCGACGGTCCGAACAGTCATCTGGTCAACGGAGAACAAGATTCACTCTCCACCGCCACACGAAGAACCCAGCACTAAACAAAGGGGGAATTCAAGATTCAATATTCCCCTCCCTTGTAACCGGAAGATTAAGCCGGCTGTAATCTTTTCCATCTGATTCCAGGAAACGTTACGCCAGCCAACCCCTCTCCGTGTCAAACACCAATGGCTCCCAAAAGACGAGCAGGAAAAAAGGTAGCAACCTCTACAACGGAGGGTTCTTCTCCTCCTCCGGTCATCGAACGACCTATCACGGGTAGGGATCTTTCCCTTTTGTGCATAGATTTTCATCTATTCTTGAAGTCAATCTTTCGGCTATCTCATAATGAATCTAGAACGATCCATTGTGATCCAGTGATCTCAGGGAGTTCAAGTCCTTATTTTTTCTTGATTTCTTGACTGGGAATCTAAGACCCGAAGGGTCTCTTCTTCGATCTTTTGATTGGGAATCTTAGAAACGAAGCGTCTCTTCTTCAAGCTCCCGGGTGAAGCTATCCATTAGGCAGTTCACATCCTGTTGAATGATAGGATGCGAAGCTAACCTTTGGAGCGCAACTAAAAAGGACCTTAATGCCCTTAAAATAATCTTTAAGTAGCAGTATTCTTCTGGCGAAGTTAGCTCTTGGGGCTCCTTCGCATTGAGGCCAAGCTTTCAGAGCGAAGCTAATACTTAGATATTTTCCTGCATCCTGCCTTCGTGTGGAGTGCGGAGTTAAGCCGCAACTATGAAGCTAAGCTTCGGGGCGAAGCTATTGTTAGGCCAGCTTTGCTCGGAGAGCGAAGCTATGCCTCAACAAAAATTACCTTCTTGTTTCAGCTCTCGTTTGGCTGATGAACTAATCATAGTCTTTCCTTGTTTTTGCAGTGCACTATACTCCTGGTCCTCTGAATAGTCTTTTTGGCACAGCCAGGGGGCTAGATGGCAACGTCAGCCTGCAGTTTCAAGGGTAGGCTTCACTATTCAGCGAGCGAAGCGCTCCTGCTCGGGATGCACTTATTCATGCTGGGGATCAGCGCACCATGAGGAGCATCTTAACTACCGCTCCCCTTGAAGATTCTGACCAAAGAATCTATCGAAAGTCCGACTTCATATTTGGAGATACAGCGCCAGACAACGATCACCAGCTGCTAGCCAGAGAGGGGCAGTGGATTTTCAAATTGGATGGTGAGAAGTACTATCTCCCATCTAGCAAGCGACATTTTCCCTTGTCCTTCTTCCAATGTGTGACGAGGGCTCGGAAGATGCAGTGGCAAGTGACTCGGACTACTGACTCCGTTCATGTAGGGAATTTGATAATTCCGTCCCCTGGTTACACAAAGGCGGGTCCTTCTCGCTGCATATTGGGTCTCCACCCTGAGAATGTACTTCTAGATATCCCGGTGGGAGAAAATCCCGCGGTGGCTCAGACCTTTGGAAATCAGTTCTTTAAGGTTTGTGGTAATTATCCAGCCACTGATTTCAGGACCCCTGGGTGGATTCACCCTCCCAAGGCATGATGGAGGGACTTGACTCTATATGTCCTTGCTCATTTTGTGGAGGATCTGGAGAGATTGGGACTTTACGAGACCGTCAGGGCGACCTGTTATGGTATTCAGATGAGCGTAGCGAACTTCTACGCCATTTTTGAGTTGTACTGCCCGGCTACGGGGACCTTCTTCACCCCTGTTGGCGAATTGGGTATGGCTCTGCACGAGATGTGGGAAGTCTCTGCTCTGCCTTTGGGGTCTCTCCCATATAAAGAATACTTCCCGTGCGAGGCAGAATTGGCACTTCTGGAGAAGCAGGAGCCCGCCTTGTTTGAGACTTACCGGGAATTGACGTGCAACCTCTACATTTGTTCCAGCATGCATGGGAGCCATAAGGGAGCTTCATGCAGTTTGAAGAGCTTGGAAAATTATTTGTTCCCCGACCTAGAAGGTACTTCCGAAGCAGCTCATTGTGGAGTTGCAGATAAAGACATCTCTTTCGCCGGATGTAAGAGCACTCTCAAGGGGATTTGATTCTAGAAGAAGATGACAGATCCTATGAGAAAGGCGATATTCTTCAGTGTAACACCCTGCTCCCCAGTGTACGTATTACCGTATCGGTACGCGATACGACGTACAAAAATTGATTTGACCTTTGTGGTAGTCCGATTGAGTTGATTTCAGTTTCAAAAATCATTTTCTATTATTTGAGATTTTTCAGGATTTTTTGGAATTTTTCTGGATTAATTTGGAAAATCTCCGTAGTCGGTGTCGACCGATACCGATAACCGGCCTTCCGATTTTTATTTCACAAACGGAGTCGTATTTTGAGAATCCGCTTTCACCAAATATCTTAGAATCGTGTTATCTACGTTCGAGTATTTTTGGGAAATTTTCTAAATTTATCGAAAATCCGCCCAAAACCGGTGTCGCCCGTATCGGTGAGACACTTCGGGATTTTTAATTTGCAAACCAGAGCGAGTTTCTGCAAACCGTATTCATATTCCGTCTCAGAATAATTTTCTCTATTTTCTGTAATTTTTGGACACCGTTCAGAGCTGGTCAATTTTTGACCCTATTAAAATAATATTAAATTATTTTATTTTCAATTCTTTTCAAATCCCTCTTCTCCAAGCTTCCTTCTCCCACGCGACTCTTCCACCGCCCTTTTCAATCAAACCCAACCGACTCTTCTCTCTCTCACTCCCTATAAAATCTCTCTCAGACTCTCTCTCACACAAACATCCCTCTCTCTCTCTCTCTTTCAAACACTCTCTCTCCAATTTCTCTCTCTATTCTCTCTCTCTCTCTAAAACACCCTCCTTCTTTTCCCCCTTCTCACTGCAGGCCAACAGGGGCCCGACCCGTGCCTGCGGCCGCTCCCGGCCGGCGCGCCATCACCTCACCCCTGGCCGGCGCCGGCGCCGCCGCGCCCCGGCCCGGCCGACGCCCCCTCCTTCTCCTCCACTTCTTCTTCTTCCTGTAAACATCTCCCCCACTCTCTCACCCTCTCTCACTCCATCTCACCCTCTCTCTGCTCTCCTCTCTCTTCGGACCGACGGTCTCACCGCCGGCGGCCGGGACCGCCGCCGGCGGGGCCTTCCTGCCGCCGGCCAGCTCCTGCTGGCCGGACTGGGCGCGGCCACGGCAGCAGCGCAGGCTGCTGCTGCCGCCTCCCATTGGGTGTGAACCCAATAACCCAATTGGGTTTCTTTGCAACCCAATAAGCCCTATACATTAACCCATGAACCCACTTTCATTGGGTTTGGGTTTGGATCTAAACCCGACCCGTTATGGGCCCAAACCCGCATTCAAACCCAATAAAGTGTTCGGGCGATATCTGGAGCATCCGGACTCCGATTCAGGCGATTCTGGATCCGTTGCGATCGTGGGAACGAGAGCTACAGTCCTGTAGCCAGTTTGTGAGTGTTTTTATTTTCTAAATTATATTTTATCATGTTTAGTGTTATGACTTGATTGCTTTCTGTGTCAGATCTTGATATTGGATAAAATACGATAACAATTCATTATTAATTGGTAATGATTGGACAGACAGTGTAATAAGACTAACCTAGAAGATTACTAGGTAATTCCTAATTTCATATGAGGTACTAATAGTAACAATAAATACTGATACAGACAACTAGGACATAGTCATCATACATGCACTGCCACCGACACTTGGGCCACTAGGTCACCATCTTCTTGACCACTATTATTTCATATAGCTTATCACGTTTAGATAACTATCGTTACATATATATTGAGCCACGATAGGCTATGACACTATACGGTCACTAGACATACAGCTAGATACCGTTATTTTATGCACTGATATCATCTTTACACGGCTACGGCAGTTCACTAGCCATGATATGCTATGCTACACGGACCACTGTTATGACACAGATAGATTACACGGATTATTGCTACACATATATGACTATCACATTTCATATTATTATTCTCATCATGCTATGAATTCTCGACATATCACTGTTACACATGCATGTATGATTTCTTTATTCTGGTCACATGGCTCACCATTTCAATTACCTGTATTATTGTTCCATGTTATCAGATACATGTTATATGCTTGGTTCCCGTTACTGATATTGTTAATCCCGTTACTGGATACATGTTCCCGTTACTGATATGGATGTTCCCGATATTGGACATGAGAGCTGTTGATATGCGATATGTGGAATCCCACATCCATTGTTCTTGTTACATTGTTCTCGTGATATTGTTCATGTTATATTGTCCCCGTTTCTCGTTATATTGTTCTATGCTATCAACAGAGCTCAGGTCCAGTTATCCAGTTACCCGTATCATGTACTGTAATTGTTCTTGTTACCTTGTATACTGCACATATCAGATCATAAAGCTAATTGGGGTATGGGGGAGACTTGACGGTTGATTAGATCTTATCGGGTGATGTACTGGATCCATATTGTTAGTCCCACTGCAGGGGACGGTAGTACTACTACCAATTGCTCCATGAGCTCTTGTTACTTGATTCATGCTCCCCTCTTAGCGGAGGGCCCTGGTCCTGGCAGCCAGGGGCTTGTTTAAGGCCGTGATCCCGGTATGCACGGGATACATCCACCCGATAAGAACTCCTCGACCACGGGTTTCCAATTAACATAATAAAACAGTATACACAATAGTGACATCGGGAACACTTGTTATTTGGTTGCTCTCTCGTTTGGATAATGGTACAAGTAGGCCATGTCCGGATGGGTTCGACTGGGGTGCGGGCTTCAGTATGAACCGCCAGTGGTATGGGACACTGGAAGAGAGTAATTAAAATACCAGGTGATACTGATCGCTACTATTGTATAAATGACATGACTTTGACATGACCTGCCCGCTACATGTTTAGTTGTACTTGTTACTGTTCCTGATCATTTATCTGCTATCATGTGACATGTATACATTGCTATTGTTCCTGTTTCCTGTTACACTTTCTTTAGTGCCCTACTACTCATGCACATGTATACTTTGTTACATTACCTGGTATATGTTACACTGTATGTCGTGGCATACTATGCATGTTCTGCATTGCATATATTTTATTGTTGCAGACATATGCTCATCTGCATGTTCACCTCTATCACGTCACCACTATCATGTTCATGTCTAGTACGTCACCACTAGACAACATTAGTTATTACATAAACTGGACACGACTATAGATATGACCTGATAATAACCGACTAGGTAGTGATGGTATTAAAAGTTGACCTGTTTATATCTTTGCACTGCTTCCATGTTTAACTCTTTCTACTGTTTATATATATCCTTATTATATGGTATCACTATTACAACAGCATGTATTATCTATTACCATTGTGCATTGCCTCCTTCAGTTTTACCACTCACTAGGTCGCTTTCTGACGACCCTGGGTTTGCATGCCCAGATTGGAGATCCGAGTTACCACAGCTTCAGAGAGTGCCTTGGAGTCACATGGGAGATTCCGCATCAGGACTATTCATAAGTATTTTAGTGCTTTCTTTCTGTTATCTTATTTATCCTTATTTTCATATCTGTTATGATCGCTGACCTCTTTCTGCAGGTATTCTTGTACTGCTTTCATGCTGGACCTCAGATCTATATGGAGGTATTGTACTGTACCGAGGCTTAACGTACGCGTGAGGTTGTTTTCACCTCGCGTATGTACGTCGCCATAACGTCTCCGTACCTACGGGATCAGGGCGTTACATAGTGGTATCAGAGCCTAGGTTCACACCTGGTGTGGGTAACCACTTGGGTCAATCCTCGGGCTCTTACCAACAGTACAATCAGGTTCAGATTAACTGATCTGTATCTGAATTTGGGCATTCCAGCAACGAGTACAAGAATACCATGACCTTGACGATTCATTCCTTGACTCGCTTATATTCCTTCCTTCCTTCCAGTTGTCAACCAGAACATCCGATTTCCTTCTCGCTTTCCTTGTATCAGCTTGCTTCCTATCCGTTAGGATTAGTTCACTACTATACTTCTCCATCCCGAGGTCCTTATAGATAGCAGAGTGCGCAGCGGAAGTGTCGTGGACCCATAACTTTTAGGCTTTGGGGTTAGCAATATTGTTCTCACACCTAAATGGAAATTGCGAGGACGCAATTTTTGTAAGGTGGGGAGAAATGTAACACCCTGCTCCCCAGTGTACGTATTACCGTATCGGTACGCGATACGACGTACAAAAATTGATTTGACCTTTGTGGTAGTCCGATTGAGTTGATTTCAGTTTCAAAAATCATTTTCTATTATTTGAGATTTTTCAGGATTTTTTGGAATTTTTCTGGATTAATTTGGAAAATCTCCGTAGTCGGTGTCGACCGATACCGATAACCGGCCTTCCGATTTTTATTTCACAAACGGAGTCGTATTTTGAGAATCCGCTTTCACCAAATATCTTAGAATCGTGTTATCTACGTTCGAGTATTTTTGGGAAATTTTCTAAATTTATCGAAAATCCGCCCAAAACCGGTGTCGCCCGTATCGGTGAGACACTTCGGGATTTTTAATTTGCAAACCAGAGCGAGTTTCTGCAAACCGTATTCATATTCCGTCTCAGAATAATTTTCTCTATTTTCTGTAATTTTTGGACACCGTTCAGAGCTGGTCAATTTTTGACCCTATTAAAATAATATTAAATTATTTTATTTTCAATTCTTTTCAAATCCCTCTTCTCCAAGCTTCCTTCTCCCACGCGACTCTTCCACCGCCCTTTTCAATCAAACCCAACCGACTCTTCTCTCTCTCACTCCCTATAAAATCTCTCTCAGACTCTCTCTCACACAAACATCCCTCTCTCTCTCTCTTTCAAACACTCTCTCTCTCCAATTTCTCTCTCTATTCTCTCTCTCTCTCTAAAACACCCTCCTTCTTTTCCCCCTTCTCACTGCAGGCCAACAGGGGCCCGACCCGTGCCTGCGGCCGCTCCCGGCCGGCGCGCCATCACCTCACCCTGGCCGGCGCCGGCGCCGCCGCGCCCCGGCCCGGCCGACGCCCCCTCCTTCTCCTCCACTTCTTCTTCTTCCTGTAAACATCTCCCCCACTCTCTCACCCTCTCTCACTCCATCTCACCCTCTCTCTGCTCTCCTCTCTCTTCGGACCGACGGTCTCACCGCCGGCGGCCGGGACCGCCGCCGGCGGGGCCTTCCTGCCGCCGGCCAGCTCCTGCTGGCCGGACTGGGCGCGGCCACGGCAGCAGCGCAGGCTGCTGCTGCCGCCTCCCATTGGGTGTGAACCCAATAACCCAATTGGGTTTCTTTGCAACCCAATAAGCCCTATACATTAACCCATGAACCCACTTTCATTTGGGTTTGGGTTTGGATCTAAACCCGACCCGTTATGGGCCCAAACCCGCATTCAAACCCAATAAAGTGTTCGGGCGATATCTGGAGCATCCGGACTCCGATTCAGGCGATTCTGGATCCGTTGCGATTGTGAGAACGAGAGCTACAGTCCTGTAGCCAGTTTGTGAGTGTTTTTATTTTCTAAATTATATTTTATCATGTTTAGTGTTATGACTTGATTGCTTTCTGTGTCAGATCTTGATATTGGATAAAATACGATAACAATTCATTATTAATTGGTAATGATTGGACAGACAGTGTAATAAGACTACCCTAGAAGATTACTAGGTAGTTCCTAATTTCATATGAGGTACTAATAGTAACAATAAATACTGATACAGACAACTAGGACATAGTCATCATACATGCACTGCCACCGACACTTGGGCCACTAGGTCACCATCTTCTTGACCACTATTATTTCATATAGCTTATCACGTTTAGATAACTATCGTTACATATATATTGAGCCACGATAGGCTATGACACTATACGGTCACTAGACATACAGCTAGATACCGTTATTTATGCACTGATATCATCTTTACACGGCTACGGCAGTTCACTAGCCATGATATGCTATGCTACACGGACCACTGTTATGACACAGATAGATTACACGGATTATTGCTACACATATATGACTATCACATTTCATATTATTATTCTCATCATGCTATGAATTCTCGACATATCACTGTTACACATGCATGTATGATTTCTTTATTCTGGTCACATGGCTCACCATTTCAATTACCTGTATTATTGTTCCATGTTATCAGATACATGTTATATGCTTGGTTCCCGTTACTGATATTGTTAATCCCGTTACTGGATACATGTTCCCGTTACTGATATGGATGTTCCTGATATTGGACATGAGAGCTGTTGATATGCGATATGTGGAATCCCACATCCATTGTTCTTGTTACATTGTTCTCGTGATATTGTTCATGTTATATTGTCCCCGTTTCTCGTTATATTGTTCTATGCTATCAACAGAGCTCAGGTCCAGTTATCCAGTTACCCGTATCATGTACTGTAATTGTTCTTGTTACCTTGTATACTGCACATATCAGATCATAAAGCTAATTGGGGTATGGGGGAGACTTGACGGTTGATTAGATCTTATCGGGTGATGTACTGGATCCATATTGTTAGTCCCACTGCAGGGGACGGTAGTACTACTACCAATTGCTCCATGAGCTCTTGTTACTTGATTCATGCTCCCCTCTTAGCGGAGGGCCCTGGTCCTGGCAGCCAGGGGCTTGTTTAAGGCCGTGATCCCGGGTATGCACGGGATACATCCACCCGATAAGAACTCCTCGACCACGGGTTTCCAATTAACATAATAAAACAGTATACACAATAGTGACATCGGGAACACTTGTTATTTGGTTGCTCTCTCGTTTGGATAATGGTACCCGTAGGCCATGTCCGGATGGGTTCGACTGGGGTGCGGGCTTCAGTATGAACTGCCAGTGGTATGGGACACTGGAAGAGAGTAATTAAAATACCAGGTGATACTGATCGCTACTATTGTATAAATGACATGACTTTGACATGACCTGCCCGCTACATGTTTAGTTGTACTTGTTACTGTTCCTGATCATTTATCTGCTATCATGTGACATGTATACATTGCTATTGTTCCTGTTTCCTGTTACACTTTCTTTAGTGCCCTACTACTCATGCACATGTATACTTTGTTACATTACCTGGTATATGTTACACTGTATGTCGTGGCATACTATGCATGTTCTGCATTGCATATATTTTATTGTTGCAGACATATGCTCATCTGCATGTTCACCTCTATCACGTCACCACTATCATGTTCATGTCTAGTACGTCACCACTAGACAACATTAGTTATTACATAAA
Source organism: Agave tequilana (assembly GCA_038442645.1). NCBI lineage: Eukaryota > Viridiplantae > Streptophyta > Magnoliopsida > Asparagales > Asparagaceae > Agave > Agave tequilana. Next base: position 60,491 of record JAVJIF010014599.1, on the reverse strand, counting down.
CTGGACACGACTATAGATATGACCTGATAATAACCGACTAGGTAGTGATGGTATTAAAAGTTGACCTGTTTATATCTTTGCACTGCTTCCATGTTTAACTCTTTCTACTGTTTATATATATCCTTATTATATGGTATCACTATTACAACAGCATGTATTATCTATTACCATTGTGCATTGCCTCCTTCAGTTTTACCACTCACTAGGTCGCTTTCTGACGACCCTGGGTTTGCATGCCCAGATTGGAGATCCGAGTTACCACAGCTTCAGAGAGTGCCTTGGAGTCACATGGGAGATTCCGCATCAGGACTATTCATAGGTATTTTAGTGCTTTCTTTCTGTTATCTTATTTATCCTTGTTTTCATATCTGTTATGATCGCTGACCTCTTTCTGCAGGTATTCTTGTACTGCTTTCATGCTGGACCTCAGATCTATATGGAGGTATTGTACTGTACCGAGGCTTAACGTACGCGTGAGGTTGTTTTCACCTCGCGTATGTACGTCGCCATAACGTCTCCGTACCTACGGGATCGGGGCGTTACATTCAGAGTTTCCACCACCAGGCTCGTCGACCGACGTCCCGGAAGGCACTTCTAGCTGGTTTTCTAACGGTCTGGTTGAAGAGATGTGTGGTGCCATCTTCGTCTGGCGATGTCATTCATCCGACTATCTTATTGCCTACCGTTCGTCTAGTCCATGGTCGTTCTCTTTGACTTCTTTCAGTCATGGTGTGTTGTATTCAAAGAGGCCTTCGCGGATTGACGGAGGCTTTCTGTAGGCCACCAGCAACAAAGCGGGGAAAGGGGACTATCTTGCCTCGCGACGGACCAAACCCCAGAATAGGTTTGCCATATACTTATTTGATGGCCTGGTTCGCCCTTCACTATCCCTCTATCATCCAAGCCGGAGAGGAGCCCCCAGAAGGTGTTCGAATGGCGCTTCTCTGTCGATTCGAGGGGTGTTCGTGGTCAAAAACTTATGTCGCTGCGGTCCGTAAACTGCTGTACCGTCAAGACATTTATAGCCTTTTCCGATACTTCCCCTACATTCGCGATGCAGGCTATGGTGAAGAATTCAAGAATGTAGGGGAGGGGCAAACGTCATTGAGTCGGGGAGTCTTCGAGTGGCTGGTTAGCATCCGACCATCACACTTGTTGTATAGAAGTGGGGACACCTATCACCTAGAGCCCTATGTTCCGAGTCGGTTTGCCCGTCAGTTTGGATATGACCAACTGTATGTAGGAAATCGAAACAGTAGTCTGGCCTTTATGGGGAGCCTCATCGATGGAGCTCGTGCCTGGCGGTTCTTCATTGCTGGCTGTACTGAGGCGCGACTGTGCACGCCGCTAAGAACTCTGAACCTTCTGACGACCATGGGATTCTGCCAGTGGTATAGAACTTCGAACTCCATACCCACTGAATTTTCTATTAATTCCTTTGGTGTGAAGTTAATCTCTCAGCGGCTGAAGCGGAAGGTCGCAGAGAAGAGCGAGGGTAAGAAATCCGCGTTCCAGGCCTCGCGGAATTCATTGTCGTTGATGATAGCGAATCCTCGGATGTAGGAAGTCCTCGCTTTGAAGCGGATACAGGTGCTGAGGCTCCAGCAGCTGCTTCTGGTGGGGTAGGCACGGCCCCTATAGAACATGTTGATTTGAAAGAAGTGGAGGAAGAAGATCCTGACGTCCACTTCAAGCGAAAGCGGGAAGGTGGATCTCGTAGGAAGAGGGTAGTGAAGATGCCTCGTCGCTATGCTCCTACGGTTATTGCAGAGGGCGAATCATCTGCAGTGCCTCCTCCTCCTGCTCCATTAGTCATTAGGTTGTCGGCTCCTAGGCAGACTGCTGGTAAAGCTGCTCCGGACCCAGGTATGATCAACTCCGTTCTTATAATACAGTCTTATGTATTCCATACAACTCATTGTTTACTTTGTGATTCAGGAACTGAGGCGGTGAGGAGCCCGAGAGCTGAGGCTATCGGAGAACACAGGGAGCATTATGATCCCCTGTTCACTTATAAAGAAGGCGATGAAGCTGGCTATTTCGCCGTCTCGGAAGAGTCTGGAGGTGATGCGGCTGATGTAGGTCCTTTGGGTGCTGAGACTTCAAAAGGAAGTCCCGTAACTTCTAGCTCTTTTAGGTAGACCACGGAGGGTTCGGCAAGTGAAGGTGGGCCAGGCATTCATGTTGATTCTGCCAAAGATTTTCTAATGGAGCCTGTAGGGACAGATGCAGCCGTCAAGACGATTGAGGCGACATCATCTTTTGGTAGTATTTTGACCTTTTGACTCCTGCTATTTATTATGCCTTGCTTAAACGAAGTCTTGCTACAAGTGTTCCACCTGTGGGTGCATCGACTTCAAGAGAGCCAACCCGTCTTCCTGAGGAAACTGGGGGTGAAATAAGTACTTCGACTGTGACGGATGCTGCCGAGTTGGATGCTTTGTATCACGGGTTGCCCTCGTATCAGCCTGAACCTACTAGAGGAAAGGGGATTAAGGAAACAGTAGTCATGGAACCAACCTCACTTCCAACTATATAGGTAAGTGAAATGCCACCGGTTTTGCCGGTGCCGCCTATTTTGCCGAGCGCGGAGCTGAAAGTGATTACCAGTCCTACTTCTCCAACATTGGTGGTCGAGCCAGCCCTCCCAGAAATAGTCACTAGTCCTACCTCAGTTGTGGCTGGTGTACTGGTCTCAATGAGGACTCCTCCGAGATCTGCCTCTTGTTACCTCCGAGATTAGAGAACAAAAGGTCGGTAGAGCCCCTTGTTACCTCTCGAGCTGCCTCCGCTTGGAAATTCCTTCTCGCCTGTTCTGAAATTTCTTGAGAGGGAGGAAGATCTTAGGGTATTAGCACCCTGAATTTATACTTGTAGGATTAGAGAAGTGATTCTCTGAATTCTTGAAAGTAAGAGAGTAGATCTCTTGTTGGCTTATGCTTTGAAGCCACCAAAGAAACTTATGCTCTTCAAAAAGCCTCTTGGACTTGAATCTTTTCAAGCCCTTGAGCCGAGCCTACTAGTGGGCTATTTATAGGCTCAATAGGGAGTTATGATTCCCTTGATTGTCTCCCTTTAATGAGAAATCATGGAAGTTAGATGTCGTTCAGACCGGTTGGAAAGCTGTTTGAGAGTTTTGTCTTTTTTGAGTGTCAACAGCAACCACCCGTCCTCACAGCTCTGGTTTTAGGAAAATCTTTCCTGCTATATGTTCGAGCGATGGATCATTCCTTAGGAGCTTTACTAGCCCAGAACAATGATCAGGGACACGAGCAGGCAATCTACTATCTGAGCAGAATCATGATCGGAGCCGAACATTGGTATAACCCGATCAAAAAGGAATGTTTGGCGTTGGTGTTCGTCGTCTAGAAAATGCGACACTACTTGGTGGGCCAGACTATAAATGTCATATCAAAAGTCAACCCTTTAAGGTTGTTCATGACGAACTCATCATCACTAAACGGTCGACTGACAAAATGGGCCAAACTCCTCTCCTAAAATGAGATGCACTTTCTACCACAAAAAGCTGTGAAGGGACAAACGTTGGCAGATTTTCTTGCTGAACATCCAGATTCGAGAGCGACCGAACTTTACAAGGATCTTCCATACGAGGTCGCTGAAGTTTGTGATTGAGGCAAAACCTGGACATAAAAATAAAGAATTTCAGATTTAGAATGAAGATGTGCAAGTGCTCAATTCTTACCGCTATAGCAAGTGGCTATGCGGGTCGTGATCCACAAAGAGGGTTTTGCAATAGAAGCGTTTACATTTTTGTATTGAAATCTTTATGAAAACCAAACGAGAGTTCTTCTCTGTTTTTAAGTTAAAAAAGTGGAAAAGAATTATGTCAAAGTTAGAAGAAAATGAGAGATGAAGAAGGTGGAAAAAAATCAGAAAACGGCGAAAGCGACTATGTACAAATGATTATTTACAAGGAAGTGAAAAGGAGTGGTGTTGGTGATTTAATTTACAGAAATGAAAGAAAAGAAAGAAGAGGAAGAAATACTTACCTTGATTGCTTGATGACTTACCTGAAAACCTTTGCATGTTCTACCTTTGTTTAGGAGGCGTTCAACGCATAGATCATAAGCCCGAGCTCAGTCCCCGTTCGCATTATATCATCAAGTCTCGCACAAGCATGAAGTGATATGTCTTGAGGAGGAGAACGTCTTCATGAACTATCGTTGGCACTCACATAACATCGTTATACTTGTGCTTTGGAATTCACTTGTAAACTCAACAAAAACAAACGAGGTAAAGTAGAAGAGGAAGACGAAAACAAAAGAAAATGAAAGTAAAGAAGAACATAAAAATGTTACCTTTTATTGCTTGAAACGATGGAAGAGAGGAGGAGGGTACATCGGTGTCACTCTCAACATATTCCTCTCTCTCTTACTTACATGAATCATCATCTAGCCTAAGCTTACTTACACATTACAAGTACATAATAAAGAAAAGAAAAACCTAAAACTAAGAAATGGAAAACTTGGCTAAATCCTATCTCTGCATGGTCGTCCATTTTCAGCACGAAGAATGGCCTTTTATAGGCAAAACCCTAACCATCAGGATCCCGGAGAGATCGGGGGAGCAAACGCTCCCCTAACTCCCCAACCTTGCCGCGAAAACGCGGCTTTTGCCGCGTTTCCGCGGCCAGGGTGTGGCCAGATGGCCACACCCTGTTGGTGGGTCTCTCTGGGAGTTTCTTCTGACTTTATCCTTTGTTGGATTTTCAGTTTGAGTCCCGGAGTGTGATGAAATGGCCTTGGATTCTTGGCTTTAACCGATCGATTCTGAGAGGATTCTTCTCAACCGGTTTTCAACCTCTTGATTTTGCCCTGATTTACTGAGTGCGAATTAATTCTGATTTAATTTAGAATTTTGGTGGGCTTTGGGCTCATTTCTCTTCATCTCCTTAAAGAATGGGCCTACAAATAAATTAAGCAATTAATTAAGACAATGCAAAGTTTAATTCTAAAATAAGTATGGAAATATGATACTAAATATGCAACATTAGCGACCAATCAGTTTGTCAGACCCAGACGTCTTTCGAAGGACAGATATGGCAGCTCTTCTTCGACGGTGCATCCAGGACGGGCCCAAGAGAACATGTCATAGCAGGAGTGGGGATAGTACTGGTCTCCCCACAATAATTTTCTCGTCAGTGCAAGGAGCCAGACTAGTCACTGGGCTATCATTTTCATTTATGCCGCTGAACAGATAGCTCTTTCAGGACATCTGCTTAACACCCTTATTCCTCGAAGGATATCTGCCCGCAGATGTGAAAGTGGCACAACACTTCCCAGTATGTCGCATACGCCTGAGGCTCCTCTTTCCTTAAGAGGTGAAGCTTCTTAAAAGTCGAGACGTATTCTTCATAAGGGGCATATCCTATAACTAGCCCCAAAACTTCATATAGCTCATGAAGAGCGAGCCCTATCTTTCCGACTGGGGTAAAAAATGTGTTCGTCAGAGGATTATAATGCTCCAGGACGCCATAAAAGTTGTGAGAACTCTGTGGGAGGCCATACTGCACGGCCCTAACCGAATGATATAACCCCACCTGTTGCAGCAAAGCTCCAAGCTCGACAAGAACAAATCCAACCATTCTACCCCACCATGATTTGTCAGTAGAATGGACCCACCCGAGCGGACGAAAGACAACAGGAAAATCACCCCTAACTTTCAAAAACTGATTGATGAAGGTGGCGCCAAGCTGATGGGTTTCTCCTTTTGAATACTCAGGCCTGACTAACCCAGGAAATAAACCGAAGATATCTGTCCTATGGCCAGCAGAGTATACTTCTTTGACACCTAATCTGCCGAGAGAAACACCGGAGACAAACAGGGAAAGATCCCACTCCATCGTACGATGAACGGACATATATTGAAGATAGGATAAGGAATACATCCTCTCCATATTGGGAAGAAAGAACCTCATGTCCCCTATCTGACGGAGCCATTTATAATCTCCGTCAAGTAGAATCTTATCATCCTCGTCAATGGCATCACCAAAGAAGAAAGCAGGCTTCCTTAACGGAGTACGGGAATCTGTCTCGAATAGCCCATCAGAGATAATCTCCCAAAGGGTCACCATATTGGCCTTAGAGATCCTCTCCTTTCACTCCTTTAACTTACCAGTAGTCACAAGAGTAGTCTTCTGAAGCACGAAGGTCAGTTTACAATCAGCGCCACCTAGGTGCCCAAAGTTGTACTTCTTGGACAAGGGGTTGGAAGAGTATCGCATTGTAAAGAAGACAATACTTAGTCAGAACCTGAAAGAAAATGGCTAGATGTTTGAAATTCAAACGCAGGAATAAATCCAGAAGCGAAAATCAGCAAAATCCGCGTCTAGACTCAAAAATACGAGGCTTGCATGGAACCCGCATTTCAAAATTCATAACTTAGAGAATTTTCTAAGTGTCAGACTCAGACGCGAGAATCACTGAAACTTGTGCCTGATCTTAAAGACGCGAGAATCATAGGAAGTCTGCGTCTGAACCTCCCATACTTAGAAAAATTCTGAGTATTGAGCTCAAAACACAGGGCTCAACGAGGCTCGCTTTAAACAAATAGATACAGACTCAAGTTGATGAAGTAAAGACGCGGAGGTCGTCAAACTCGCGTCTTGTCTACCAATTCAAAAGTTGCGTCTGAAAATCAAACACCGGCATGAGTCTCACATTGGCGGTTCACATTCGAAAAAGACTTAAGAGTTAAGAGAACTCTTTAAGCCTCTTCAATGGCGGAAACCAGATCATATGGTTTTACTACCTGAAATGGGGGCCTCCTGCGTCGAAGGACCGCCCATTTGAGTCTCAGGAGCAGCAACACTCGAGGACGAAGCAACATGCCTGGCTTTTGGTGCCATCGCAATCGTGAAAACGATGTTGAAGACGATGAAAATAGAAAAAACTTTAAGCTTTTCTTAACCCTCAATAAAAAGCTCAGCGAAAAAGAAGAAGAGTATAATGATAACTCTTGAAAGACTGTTATTTTTTATAGGCACGGTGATCCGCAGAGATACGCGGCGCATGTCTCGAGGCCTAATCCCCGCCCGACGCGTGGTATGCGTCTTAAATGCGATGCGAATTTCGCGCATCAAAGGAAGGATGTCTTCTCAATTCCGCCGGACACGTGGCAATGCGCCTAAAACCCGGGACTCGCGTTTAACAGAAAATCGCTTCCCTCCAAAGGTCGTATCTCTTTAGCGAGACTACAGCTATGTCTAGTCAACAGGGTGAGAGTTGTGTCTTCACCTCAAAGATCGCGTCTCTCCAGAGACCGCGTTTCTTCAGTAAATTAATAGATGCGTCCCCACTCCGAGTGAGGATTGCATCTCTAGAGCAATTTGACCCCTACGTCTATAAGACTTGCATTCAGTCTTTGCTTCTACAATCAGTTCAACAGTACACTGGCACAAGCAGACGATTGTTTACCCCTGTTTTAATAGTACACCAATAACCAGCTCAGAGCACTGAGGAGGTCTGGACTGCGTATCTAGACACTCACCACGATCATTTCTGGTGACTTCAAAGGGTTTTATAGTACACTCATGAAGACCATACTCCAAACAAGATCAAGCTCAAAGTATCTCAAATGATTATCAGTCTAATCATGAGAAGTATGAATTCAACCAGAGTCCAAAGTATTTCGAAATCCGTCTCAGTAAACCGCGAAATATCGAAAACTTTGGAGGGGGTTCTGTAGACTGTCTAAAAATCATTTAAAGACAAGTCATCAGAAACAGAGTTCAGACTCTAGACGCAAAGCGGCACAGCCACTAGCGCATCATCAAGACGTGAAAGTTGAAACCTGCGTCTTAATAACCAAAATGCAGAGCTCGAAAGCCGCGTCTCAGCACCACCATAGTACCAAGACGCAATCAAAACCCACGTCTCTGCCTTACTGTTCGCGTTTCGAAGTTCATGAAAAACTCCATCATTGTTGAATCACGTACAAGTTATAAAACCTAAACTTGTTAGAATCTTTTTAACAAAGTGTGTAGTGGTAAGTATAGGGTTGAATCGACAAAGACTTGTTCTTGAAAATTTAGTTATTAAAAATCTCACTTTTATCTTATTCTAGTTGAGAAATCTCTTGGATGTAGGTTGGAATTTTGATTTTTTTAAAAAATAAATAAATAAATAAAGATCTTGTAGAAGAAAGTAAAAGCAAAATAAAAATATGAATAAAGTAAAAGAAAAAAAGAAGAAAGAAATACTAACTTTTTGCGAAGATTTGAATAACCAAAGAAAAAAAGAAATTAAGAGATTGGTACGAAGAGAAGAGGAAGATGAACCAGTGAACTTGTTTCTTGTCGTCGCCTTATTGTCTCCCTCCTCCAAGCGATGCTGAAAACAAAAGAAGCTAATAAAAGAAAAGAGATGACTTCATGGAATCAAATATGCAAGAAAAGAATAGCATAAAAAATAAAGAAAAAATTAAAGAAAAACTTAGACTGAACGCCGCAAGATCGTGAAGAAAAATTCTGAATTTTATTCAATAAGCATCAAATACAAAGCCCTTGACCTCTCCAATCTCGCATTACAACGCTCAAAACTCTCTTTTTCTAGCTTTTTAGCCCTCTTGTCCCCCCTCTCTCTCAATGAATACAGGTATTTAAAGGAAAATAGTGATAAGATAGAGTGTATGGAGATAGGAAGAGTTGGCAATTTTTGAATTTCAATCTTCCCCGTATCTCCAAACTTGATTTATCCAGAATTCTGATTTGCACCTTGATGGCGTATTGATTGCTAAATATTGCCTAACAGATGATAGAATTCGAAACAGTGATTAACATAAGAGTTGAAGCCCATTAAATCTTCTTTCTGGGTCATTTTGAATCATCAGATTTGAGATTCGGTAGCGAAAGTTATGATTAAAATGTTAAACTATATCCAGTCTGAATCCGAATCTAAATTGCTTCATCTCATCGTTGATCTTCTCTCTATCCATTTATCCTCAGCAAAATTCATTTTTCTTTTGAATTTTTATAGTATTATCTTATCTGGTAAATCCAATCCTCAGATAAGATGGACTAAAGATGTAACCCCCTGATCCCCGGTGTACGTATCACGGTATCGGTACGCAATACGACGTACAAAATTGATTTGACCTCCGTGGTAGTCCGATTGAGCCGATTTCAGTTTCAAAAATCATTTCCTAAGATTTTCGATTTTTCAGGATTTTCTAGAATTTTTCTGGATGATTTTGGAAAATCTCCGTTGTCGGTGTCGACAGATACCGATAATCGGCTTTACGATTTTTAATTCACAAATGGAGTTGTATTTTGAGAATCAGCTTTCACCGTATGTCTTAAAATCACATGAGCTACGTTTGGGTATTTTTGGAGATTTTTCTGAATTTATCAAAAATCCGGCCAAACCGGTGTCGCCCGGTACCGGCGACAGCTTTCGGGATTTTTAATTTGCAAATCAGAAAGAATTTCTGTAAACCATTTTCATATTACATCTCAGAATAATATTATCTATTTTCTGTAATTTTTGGGCACCGTTCGGAGCTGGTCGAATTTTGGGCCAATATAAAATGAATAAAATATTATTTTGATTAATCTTTCTTTTTCTTTTCTTTTCTTTTCCTTCTCCCCTAAGCCATTCCCACCGCCTTCCCCTTCTTTAAATCCTCTCTCTCTCTCTCTCCTAATTCCCTCTCTAATTCTCACCAACCCCCCTCTCTCTCTTAAACTCTCTCTCTCTTCCAACTCCCCCTCTTCCTGGCTCGGACCCATGCCCGCGGCCGGTGGCCGGCGCGCCACCGCCGCGCCTTCCCCCTGGCCACGCACCGCTGGCGCTGTGGGGCGTCCCCGCCCGGGGCTGCCGCGCCCCGCCTCGGCGCAACGCCGGTGGCCGGCGTCCCCTCCGGGCGCCGCCCCCCTTCCTCCCCTTTTTTCTCCTCCTCCTCCTTGTTTTGTAAACCCTCCCTCTCTCTCTCTCTCTCTCTCTTTATCTCTCTCTCACTCCCTCTTCCCCGGCCTGACGGCCGCGCCGCCGCCGGCCGGGATCGCCGCCGGCGGGCCCCGCCGCCGCCGACCAGCGGGCCCCGCCGCCGCCGGCCAGCTGGGCTGGCCGGTCGGCCGCGCAGGAGCAGCAGCAGCAAGCTGCTGCTGCTGATTATTTTCCTTGTGGGTTTGGGTTAAGCCCAAACCCATTAACCCCTATTGGGTTTACTAAAAACCCAATAAGCCCTAAACCCGACCCGTTACCCATTACCCAATAACTTCAGTTAAACGGGTTTGGGTTTGGATCTAAACCCGATCCGTTAACCCGTCTACCCGCATCCAAACCCAATAAAGGTAAATTTGCAGAAAACCCCCTTGTACAATTCAGTATTTGCATTTCTTATTTTTATTTACATATTTAACCCTATTTGTTATGATTTAGTATTCGGGCGATATCGGGAGCATCCGGACTCCGATTTGAATGATTCTGAATCCGTTGTGATCGTGGGAAAGAGAGCTACATTCCCATGGCTAGTTGGTGAGTGTTTTTATTTTATAAATTGTCTTTTGAGTATATTTATTGCACTTGGTTGCTTTATGTAAATAAAACAGGATGACCGGTTAATCACTGTAAAACTGTACATACCGATTCATAAATTGTCATTGATAGAATAACAGTGTAAACATGCTCGATTAGAATAACATTTGACCGTTGGGACAAATAGGGATATCTGATACTCCATTCGGTATGATTATCGGTACCTGCCTCACACGAAACACCGATACTACATGTACATGTACCACTAGATATTGTGATTCCCCGTTCCTCGTTATATTGTCATTCTGATTCACCGATACTCGGGGACACTACGCTGTTACTCAACATGCATGCTAGACACCTTTACACACTAGTATCCACATTACACAAATGATGTAGTTCAATACACTGACCATTGTTATAACATGTATGAGTACTACCCAGATATAGTACACGGATTATTGCTACACATGGATGTCCCACTGGTACACGGATAGACTAATGCACGGACAACCGCATTTTATATTATTGTTACAGTTCTGTCATGTTTACATATCCCAGTTACACGTGCATGTTATGTTTACATATCACTGTTACACGTGCATATCATGTTTACCTATCACTGTTACACGTGCATGTCATGTTTACATATCACTGCTACACGTGCATGTCATGCTTACATATCACTGTTACACATGTATGTCATGTTTCCATATCCCTGTTACACATGCAATCCATATTCCATGTTGTTGTATTCATGTTATATGATTGTTTCCTGTTACTGATATGGATATTCCCGTTACTGAACATGAGAGCTGTTGATATGCGATATGTGAAATTTCACATCTATTGTTCCCGTTATATTGTTCATATTGTTCCCGTGATATCGTTCTCGTTTTTTCGTTATATTGTTCTATGCTATCAACAGAGCTCTGGTTCAGTTATCATGTTACCCGTATCATGTATTGTATTGGTTACATTGTATACTTGACATATCAGATCATAAAGAGAACTTGGGTATGGGGAGACTTGACGGTTGACTAGATCATATCGGGTGGATGTTTGGATCCATTGTTTGTCCCACTGCAGGGGACGGGGTAGTGCTGGCTACCATCTGTTACTCATGAGAATCCCGTTATTGTTTTAGCTCATTGAGATTCCCGTTACATGTTACAGCTCTAGCGGGCTGGCCCTGGTCTCAGCAGTCAGGGATCTGATAAGGCCGTTGTCCCGGGTATGTATGGGATACACCCACCCGATAAGAACTCCTCGACCATGAGTTTCCAATTAACATAATAAAATCAGTATACACAATAGTGACGTCGGGAACACTTGTTATTTGGTTACTCTCTCGTTTGGATAATGGTACCCATAGGCCATGTCCGGATGGGTTCGACTGGAGTGCAGGCTCCAGTATGAACTGCCAGTGGTATGGGACACTGGAAGAGAGTAATTAAAATAGCAGGCGGTGCTGATTGCTACTATTGTATAAATAACATGACTTGCATGATACCTATTTACTACTTGTTACTGTTCCTTTCCTGATACATGTTTACTATTGTATTGTTGTACTTATTATTGTACCTGATCATTTATCCGATATTATGTTACATGTATATTGTTACTTTGCCTGGTACATGTTACTTTATTTTTGGTGGCATATTACACATGTTCTGCATTGCATCTATTCTATTTTCTGTATACCTTGTAGACATCATTACTGTATATGTATACACAATAGTGAGGTTATATTGTATATGCCCACTTGCATGTTCATATTGCATATGCCCACCTGCATGTTCACTTCGGTCACGTCACCACTAGCACATTCATATCTATTACGTCACCACTAGACAATATTATTTATGATATAACCTGGACATGATTAGAGACATGACCCGATGATAACCAGTTAGGTAGTGATGGAACTAAAAGATGACATGTTTATATAGTTTCCACTGCTTACATGTTTATATTTTTCTACTGCTTATTATATACTTATTATATGGTATCACTGTTACCACATCATATCTTATATCTTATTATCGTGCTTGTATTATTATAGTATATTACTGCCTCCTTCATTTTACCACTCACTAGGTCGCTTTCTGACGACCCTGGGTTTGTGTGCCCAGATTGGAGATCCGAGTTATCATCGTATCAGAGAGTGCCTGGGAGTCACATAGAAGATTCCTCTTCTGGTCTATTCATAGGTATCTTGGTAATTTATTTCTGTTATCTTATTTGTCCCTACTCTTCATATCTGTTATGATCGCTCACCTCTTTCTGCAGGTATTCTTGTACTTATTTCAGGCTGGAACCCATGTATATATGGAGGTTATTTACTGTACTGAGGCTTAGCGTACGTGCGTGAGGGTTTTCTGCCCTGCGTATGTACGTCGCCATAACGTCTCCGTATCTTGGGGATCGGGGCGTTACAAAAGATTCTTTGAATTTGAGTCGATCCCTATTTGATTTGAACTTTTGGGTTTATTTGGATAGGATCCATGTTTATCTTCTCTTTATCATCCTGCAAAGATTAGGACATTAAGACAAGTGAGTTTGTAATGATTTATTATAGAATATATGTAGGAATGTAATAATATTTATGCAAAATATGTGTCCAAACACACCCTCACACTTATATTCTGCTCATCCTCGAGCAAAACAAAACTAACCTAAGGTTTTTATTTGGATCACTTTCGTACGTCACTGTAGGCTGTCTAAAAATCACTAAAAGACAAGCCATTAAAAAGCAGAATTCCAAGTTCTAGACGCAAAGTCAATTTTGGCCGCGTCTCAGCAGCACCAAGGCGCGAGGGTCGAAACCCGCGTCTCATCAGCACCAAGGCGCGAGGGTCGAAACCCGCGTCTCATCAGCACCAAGGCGCGAGGGTCGAAACCCACGTCTCAGCAGCACCAAGGCGTGAGGGTCGAAAGCCCTGTCTCAGCAGCTCCAAGGCGCGTGGGTTGACACCCGCGTCTCAGTTGTAACCGTCCCAATTTCGGGGCCAATCATGGCCCACATAACGGGGAAAGTTAGCACCCATTATGGAGTGTTTTTAGGAGGCACGTACGCCCCTGAAACCCCTATAAATAGCCCCGTCGCTATGAAGAAGGGGTCGGATGATTTTTAGGAGAAAAGAGCTCTGAGAGAAAAGAGAAAGAGTTCAACCCTTCAGAGAACTTGCTGTGTTCAAGTTAGCCTTTGCCGACAATCTCTTTGAGAGTTTTGGTCGACAGAGCTGTGTTACTCCGTCAACCACCCGAAGAGAAAAGCCCTGGAAGATCTCAACGTTCACCCGGTCAACGGAGAACAAGATTCACTCTCCACCGCCACTTGAAGAACCCAGCCTTAAACAAAGGGAGGATTTAAGACTCAACATCCTCCCTCCCTTGTAATCTGAAGACTGATCTGTTGTAATTTTCTATCCAATCAAAAGAATTTTACAATCGAATCCTCCTTTTTCGACGCATACAAGAGATGGCGACTCCGCTGGGGACTACATTTGTCACTGACGAACAAATCGTGGCGCAAGGTGACGTCCTCTATAAGGGGAAGATGGTCTAATCGCTTGTCGTCGAGTTCGACCAGGCAAAGTATGAAGAGTTTCTCTCTTCCGGCTCCAAGAGCCCAAGGACCCGCGTCTGCCGCAGGGTCTCGACTGGGAATGGCCCCGAAGTCCGATCTAAGGCTCTCTCGGGCGCTGCTGCTGCAAAGGGTATCGCAGCCAACTGTGCCAAGCAGGATTCACGCGCCAACGTCTCTCAGGAGGCCCGCGTGGTCTCAGGCACAACTGCCGTTGCGACCAACTGCGCCATGTGGAACACACGCGTCAGCATCTCCCAAGAGACCCGCGTGATCAAAATCTCTGGTGTCCAGCCAGTCCACCCTCTCCCTCAGCACCAAGTCTCGTTGGTTTCTCTCCACCTCCACGACGCAACCGAAACGCTGAGCGTCGACAGAGGAGGCGTGCGCGTCAACTGCAAGTTGGAGCTTCTGATTGTCCAACTGAGGCAGGACGCAAAGTTCAATCCGGCGCCTTGGCCGCGCCACGTCCAGCACGCGAAGTCCGCATTTGGCGGCCCAAACGCGAGACTCCCCAAATTAGGTCTTCTGAAGTCCAACTCACCAAACGCCAAGGCGAAGCCTGCGTGTCTCGTCAAGTGCAAGAGGCACGCGCCCTTAGGCGTGGGGCCCAGCAGCCCACTCACTCTCAAACGTTCCTGCCCCGACGCACCAAGCAGCAACGCGACAGCCACGTCTCTTCTCAACAGAGACGCCAGGCACGCGTCCTAAAGCTGCGACGCGAGAACCGCGTCTCTGAATCCTGTGTCCAAGCTGTACAGCGCAAGGATGCCTCCCGCCCTCGAAGTTGCGAGGCTAATCTCTTCGATCCTCTTCCCATGGATCTAAGGGATTACTTGACAAAGAAAAGAAGTGCTAATCAAACCACTTCATCATGTTGCTGCCAACGGCTCATCTCCATGCTCTCTGAGTGCCGTTGCGGTTCAGGCGTGAACCAGCAGTCCTTAGTTAGACAGCTGACCCTGATTCCCCCATATGCCAAAAGAAGACGCTCTTACAGGCGGAGGATCTTCTCTGACACTGAGTATCCAGAGCTCACTGCTAACATGGCGAGCAGGAGCAGGGGAAAAAAGCCTGTAATCAGCTCCGACGAGTCTGACTCTAAACCGGAAGGAGTGTACCGACACACTCGCACCCGGACCGGGGCCATTCTCCCGATCAACTACAATGCCCTAGCCCGGGGCATTGAGATTAATGACTCGCACTCTGCCATTGCAGAGTCGCAGGTCTCAAACTCTTCTATAGAGAAAGAGGCCTTCACATACATGACGAGCACTCCTAAGGAGACCGCTAAGCGCTTGGAGCTGCAAGCCCAGGTCCAGAAGGAACAACTCGAGATGATTCGTGCTCAGCAAGAATCCATCGACTCTCTCAAGCAGATGCTCGCACAGTTGCTCGAAGACAGGAGGAAATCTCCCCTAGAAAGTCTAAGGGCAAACGAAAAGAGGGAGAAAGCTCATCTTCCGAACACTCCGAGAAGAAAGAGCAACCCACCTCTGGTTCGTCTAAATCCTCGTCGCAGGAAAAGAACGATCAAGACCAGGGAAAGGTTCATTCTAAAAGAATGAATCAGTTGGAGCAGCGCCTTGAAGCCCTTACCAATCAGAAAGGTCTCCAAGAAGCAGGAGTGGTCCGCCCATATCCAGCCGAATGGGACCTGGTTCCATACTCGCCCAAGTTCAAGGCTCCAACCCTCCAAGCATTTGATGGGAAAAGTTCACCGAACCAACACATCTACTATTTCAAGTCCCAAACTGGGAATGTAGTAGATAACGACGCCATCCTGGCGCGTTTATTTATCGGCACCCTAAAAGGGCTGGCCTTTGAATGGTTCATGAAGCTCCCAGAAGGTTCCATCAAGAACTGGGGTGATTTGGAGAAGCTTTTCTTAACACGCTTCTTTGAAGATGACTCGGAGGTCAACATGCCTACCCTTTTAGCCACCAAGCAGTGAAAGGGAGAGTCCGTTAAGTCTTTCGTGGAAAGATTTCGGAACGTGGCACTCCGATGTCCGAGCGGTATGACCCAGGTTACCCTGGTGGAAACATGTCACCACAATCTCCAAACCTCACTCCTTGCTCAAATAGAAGTTGCTGAAAGCCGCACCTGAAAGCAATTAGTCTAATAAGGTGAACAGGCTGAGGAGATTGTCGCTCGCATCAGAGCGGAAGAAAACAAGCCCAGGCCTGAAAGGTCAACGAGGCGTGCGCCAGACACATCCCTCCAAGCCAAAAGGAAGGATAACTTGGCGGCAGAGACCAAGTCCCCTGTCAAACCTCAACCGGTCAAGGGAAGTGGCTCTTCAAGCCAACCACGGGCCAACAAGCAGTATTCCTTCAAGGATGAACATGTCGACTCGCTCTTCAAATTACTCAACAAGAGCAATCGACTAAAGCTTCCTGAAGCTAGGCGTCCCGAGGAAGTCGGTAAAACCGACAATCCCAGCTACTGCATGTACCACAGGATGTTGGGACACCCTACCAAGAGCTGTTATGTCTTCAAGGACATCCTTCAGGCCCTGATTGACGCGGAGGTATTGAAACTCCGACCAGAGCAGAAGAAGGTGACGGCTAATATGACGTCAGTTCTCCAGTTTGGGAGACAACCCTCAACACCCTCTGGAGTAGTCCCTATCCCAAGAGGAGAGCTGAGAATGATCAACACAGACCCTCACCAGCAGCAAGAAAAAGGCTTGGTACCTGTTCCCACACCTCGGGGAGAAGTCATGTGGGTTCATCCCGACCTTATTGATGGCCAGCAATGGACTACTGTAACCAGCAGGAAGTCCAAAGGCAAAGCAAAGGCTTCATCCTGCAACGTGGTGTGTGCCTCTTCTCGAGAAGCGGAAACTGATATTCCCTCGCTAACCGACTCAGAAGAGGAAACAATAGTTCTGGCCGCAGAACCCAGTCAGCTGGTGGCAGAAACCCGTTCGGGGCAGCCATATTTGAAAAAGTATGGCGAAGTGGCGGTAACTCCTCCAAGACTCGCTGCAGAGCCAGCCAAGCCCTCCACAAAGCAACCCGGGGAGAAACAGAAAGAACTTCAGTTTTCTCGAGTTCTTTAGAAGGACGTAGCGGAAGGATCCACGGCACCTTACCGCTTTGATGTCCTGGCTCAACTAGCCAACATCCTGGCGCGGATTACGCTTTATGAGCTTCTTAGACTATCAAAGTCGACCAGAGAAGCTCTACAAGAAGCTCTGGCTAATGCTGAAGTCTTCATGACCCAGCTACCAAAGGAGGAAGATGTAAAGTATTACCTCCACGCCTCCCAAAATATTCCCCGCATCACCTTCACGGCAGATGATATGCAAGTCAAAGGGAAACATGATCGACCCCTTTACTTCGCAGGGTATATTGGATCATCTGAGGTGAACCGCATCCAGGTAGATCCCGGGTCTGCATTGAGCATCATGCCTCGTCGGGTCATGCAACATTTGGAGATTCCTATTCATCGTTTGAGCCCTACTCAGACGACCATTTATGGGTTCAATGCCAATAGTACCCGTCCAATGGGGAAGGTCAAGCTCAAATGCCAGATTGGAGACCTAAGGTCAGAGGTGACATGCTACGTCATAGATGCTGACACCTCTTACAACTTGCTGCTGGGACGACCGTGGATTCATCGCAATTCTATCGTTCCCTCTACCCTCCACCAGGTCATGAAATACATTGACGGGAGTGGAAAGGTGCGAACGTTGATTGCCGAAAGGCATCCGTTCAAGGGAGTCGAGAATTATTTCACAGATTCCCTCCTGTACCAAAACTCCGAGGAAACAGATGAAATCCCGCAACCAGAGGAACCAGACTCTGGCAATGAAGCCGACACCGAGCTGGAGGAGGATGAGTGTGTATGGGAGCTAGATCCACCTGTAACGGGCATTAATAGGCCCGATGTTGATAATACCTCCGCCGATGATGTAGGCGGATGGTATATTAATGAAGATTTAGATCTGGCGTATTTTTCTGTGTTTGCTTCTGATTCAGTGCCGTCAGACACTAGTACCGATGTGGATGACGATCTCTGGTCGGCAATGGATGCTTTGACATCGTTGCATGTACCAGTGAAATCGTCCTTCGAAACATGTCGAAATGTCGGCGATGCGCAACAATCAATATTCATGGTTCCAGCGAGAAGGAAGGGCCAAAGACCAATTCTTTTCGGACGAATTGAATCCGAACCAATGACTCATGAAGAATCAGAAAGCGAGCAGGAATCCCCTCAGTTCGGTCATTATGAGCCAAAGGCATTCAGAATGATGAAAAACATGGGGTATGACCTAACCGGCAGACTCGGGTTGAACTTCGGCAAAGGAAAGAGAACGCTACTTCGATCCTTTGTGCCGAAAGGGAAAGCACCTGATTATTATCATCAGACTCGCAGGGGGTTGGGCTATATGTCAACTCCGATACCATCAGCCTCTGACTCTGAACAGACATGGGGCCATGATTACTCATCAGGCACGTCCTCGTGGGAGTCAGATGCTAGTGTCGGCAACATCTTCAAAGAACTTTCAGTGAACATGGTTTCAACAAGCCACCTGGAAGACGGAGATGAAGAAATGATCCAATCCAATACAGATCCTTGGATCAAACATTTAAATACTCTTTGGGATACCCGCTTTGAACAGCGAGAACTACCCACAGAAGACAAGGTTGTTCAGATCAATCTAGGAGATGAGGCTAACCCTAAGCCCATCTTCATAAGCGACGGCCTGTCACCGTCAGAGAAAAAGGATCTAATATCTCTTGTTCAAGAGTATAAAGATGTCTTCGCTTGGAATTACGAAGACATGCCTGGACTTGAACCTCAAGTGGCTATGCACCGCCTCAACATCAATCCGGACGTAAAGCCTGTCAAACAACAACAGCGACGGTTCCGTCCAGAAATAATGGAGGCAATTCAATCAGAAGTCAGTAAGCTCATGGATTCTGGCTTCATCAGGGAAGAGCAACATCCCGATTGGGTAGCCAACATCGTCCCCGTTGCTAAGAAAAACGGAAAGATCCGGATCTGCGTCGACTTCCGTGATCTAAACGAGGCTTGTCCCAAAGACGAATTCTCACTGCCAATCACAGACGTCATGATTGACAATACTTGTGGATTCGAACGAATGTCCTTCATGGACGGGTTCTCAGGATACAATCAAATCAAAATGTATCCTGACGACAAAAAGCACACCTCCTTCTGGACACCATTGGGGGTCTACTGCTATACCGTCATGCCCTTCGGACTGAAGAATGCGGGGGCAACATATCAAAGGGCCATGAACGCTATTTTCCAGCAGCAAATGCGCAAAACAGTGGAATGCTATGTTGATGACATTGCGGTAAAAAGTCGCGCTAAAGGTGATCATATCACTGATCTAAAGGTTGTCTTCGACATCATGCGGGCCCATCAGTTGAAGATGAACCCTACCAAATCCTTCCTGGGGGTGGCCAGCGGCAAGTTCCTAAGGTTTGTAGTGACTTCCACAGAAATTCATTTAGATCCGGAAAAGATTCGCGCTATCCAGGAGATGCAACCCCTGAAGAATCTCAAGGAACTCAGGGGATTGCAAGGACGATTGGCGTACATCCGCAGGTTTATCTCAAATCTCTCCGGAAGATGCCAACCCTTCGATAAGCTAATGAAGAAGGGTGTTTCGTTCATTTGGGACGACGCTTGCCAACAAGCATTTGAGGAAATCAAGCAATACCTCACACAACCACCAGTCCTTGTAGCTCCGATATCCGGAAAACCTTTCCTGGTATACGTCCGAGCAATGGATCATTCTTTGGGAGCTCTACTAGCTTAGAATGATGATCAAGGACGAGAGCAAGCGATCTACTATCTGAGTAGAATAATGATCGGAGCCGAACATCGGTACAACCCGATCGAGAAGGAATGTTTGGCACTGGTGTTCGCCATTCAGAAAATGCGACACTATCTGGCAGGCCAAACCATAAATGTCATATCAAAAGTCAACCCCTTGAGGTTACTCGTGACAAAGCCTTCATCGCTAAATGCCGACTGGCAAAATGGGCCATATTGTTATCTCAATATGAAATGCACTTTTTACCACAGAAGGCCATTAAAGGACAAGCGGTGGCGGATTTCCTGCCTGAGCATCCAGATCCGAGGGCAACCAAACTTTACGATGATCTCCCAGACGAGGTCGCTGAAGCCTGCCAGACCCAGACATCCTTCGAAAGGCAGGTGTGGCAACTTTTCTTTGATGGGGCATCAAGAATAAGCCCAAAAGGACACATAGTCGCAGGAGTAGGAGTAGTACTCGTCTCCCCGCAGAACTATGTGATTCCTCGAGCTGTCTCATTAACCAAACCTTGTTCCAACAATGTGGCGGAGTACAATGCTCTTATGATTGGGATGCAACTTGCCGATGAGATTGGCGTTAAAAATCTCGAGGCATATGGTGACTCCAAACTCATCGTCAACCAAGTTCGCGGGGAGTACGAAGTCAGACATGAAGACCTAGTACCCTATTACAATGCAACTGTTCACATGGCTGGGAAGTTTACAAACTTCTACATCGACCATGTACCGCGCAGGCAAAATGCGCATGCAGATGCACTGGCAACCCTCGTTGCCTCTTTAGCTCTTCCGGCTGGAACAGTGGAGAAGATATTTATCCACAGCCACGACCTGTATTGCCCGAGAATTGCTCCTAAGGATTACCAGGAGCCAACAGGAGATTCTCAAAGCAAAGAAGCGCTGGAATTGTCAACCGGTCCAGATCCTAGAGACTGGCGATTCCCCTACATTGATTATGTCATGTATGGCATCTTGCCTGAAGACACCAAAGAAGCGGCTGCCATTCGAAGGAAAGCCCCCAAATACTACTATAATGCGATTACGCGAACACTGTATCGTCGATCACATGACGGGATCTTGCTTCGCTGCCTTTCACAAAAGGAGGCACAGGAGGTATTGACAGAAGCCCATGACGGCATATGTGGAGCCCATCAACCTGGCCCAAAACTTGCATACCGACTCCAAAGGTTGGGATATTATTAGCCCAAGATGATTGTCGACGCCATCACTTATGCCAAAAGATGTCACGCCTGCCAAGTACATGGCGATTTCATCCATCAAGCACCAGGCTACCTTCACCCCACGGCCTCTACCTGGCCATTTGAAATGTGGGGAATGGATGTGGTTGGCCCTATCAGCCCCCCATCATCAAAAGGACATCGGTTTATTTTGGCAATAACCGATTACTTCTCCAAATGGGCCGAGGCCATTCCTTTGAAGGAGGTAAAATCGTCTAACGTGATCAAGTTTGTGAAACATCACGTTATTTACCGTTTCGGCATACCTCGGCGAATTGTCCATGACAATGGACCCCAGTTCATCAGCCAGGCTTTTCAGAAATTCGGCCATAAGTTCAGAATCCAGAGTGTGTCCTCAACGACATACTATCCTGCCGCTAACGGCCTCGCAGAAGCTTTCAACAAGACTATTGGCAAGCTTCTCAAGAAATTCGTCTCGAAAAGTCAACGTGATTGGGACGACAAGCTGGGTGAATGCTTATAGGCCTACCCCACAACTGTGCGAACCCCAACTAAAGCTACGCCATTTTCTTTGGTCTATGGGTGTGAAGCCGTGCTTCCACTCGAAATCCAAATTCCATCTCTACGCGTCGCCCTGACAGCGGAGATGACAACAGAGGAGAAGCATCGACAGCGACTCCAGGAATTGGAGGCCTTAGACGGTAAGCGTCTGCAGGCCCAACAGCAAATCGAGCTTTACCAAGCTCGAATTACCAGAGCCTTCAACAAGAAAGTTAAAATGAGAACTTTCAAGAAAGGCGATCTCGTCTTAGCCGTCAGAAGACCCATGGTAATGACGCACAAGACAAAAGGAAAATTCCAGCCAAAATGGGAAGGGCCATTTGTAGTAGAGTCAGTCTACTCAAATGGGTCATATCGTCTCATAACGTCAAATGGCGATACACTCATGATGCCGATCAATGGCAGATTCCTAAAGAAATACTATCCTTAGATAGTGTTCTTCCACCGATCAAGTTAAAAGTACACCTCTGATCAAATCAAGAAGAGCTTCTTCATTAATATCCAACGCCTCCGACGGCTAAGGATAGAGGAAAATGTTAGCTTTTAAGCCCAACATAAGTCTTCAACAACTCATCATGCTGAGGGGAATAGCATGGCTAGCCCAACTCAAACGGTAGTTGGTAAAGGCACCTCAAATCTGTTGACAGCTGAGGATTTGCTAAAAATCCTAAGTGGACTTGACTCCACTCTCCCCTCCAAAATCCCTTACCAATTCTCATCCACAGAATGGTAGGACTACAAAATACAGTCGTTGCCAAGTTAACACTATACCTCTGGCACTTCAAACTTCACTTGCCAATTCTCATTAATAGAATGGCAAGTCTTCAAAATTGCTCATATCGCCAATCCAAATTTGTCAAGTTAACACTATACCTCTGACATTTTTAAACTCCACTTGCCAATTCTCATCAATAGAATGACAGGTCCTCAAATTGCTCATATCGCAAATCAATTTCTGTCAAGTTAATACCACACCTCTGACAAATTACTGTTAAGTTAACATTATACTTCTAAACAGTACATCGAGTTTCTGTCAAGTTAACATCACACCTCTGACAGTCACCTTCCTTCAGTCTTCCATATCGAAGCTGAAATGAACGATGCTAAGTTTAACACTACACCCCTAGCATCCAGGTCATCACCAAGTTCAACAATACACCTACGGCCATGACTTTTCCTCGGACTTCCTCGTTGAAGTCGAGATGACTAATGCCAAGTTCAAAATTACACCTCTAGCATTACCCTCATTGTCAAGTTAAACATTACACCTATGACAGTGACACTTTCAGTTTTCCTGGGCGAAAATTGAAATGCTTCTGAGTCAAGTTAATATCACACCTCTGACTTACACCCTTGTCAAGTTAACATTACACTTCTGACAAGACTACATTCAACCCGTTAAGTTAATATCACACCTCTAACGGTAAAGACTTTCCTAGACTCCCCGCGAGCCTAGTCTCACTTGTTATTCTCCTCAACAGAATAACAAGTCTACCCAAAAAAAAAAACATTGTTAGGTTAATATTACACCGTTAACAGTGTTTTCATCAACTCTCCAGTTGAGCTTAAACCTTTGATAAAAGCTCATCTTCCCTGGGGGTACCAATTCAACCTGTCACTTTCTTTTTATAAAGTGGCAGGCCCACCAAAATTATCTTATCTCTGTCAAGCTAATATCACACCTCTGACAGCATTGTGGGGTTCCTGAAATAGGATCTTTTCTCTACAAAATTTGACTTATTAAAATTTTCATCATAGTTTTGACAAGCCAAAGATTCTTTGCTTCTATGCGTCTGACCAAAAAGAAACGAGAAGGTTCAAGACAATGGACGAGGCAAAAAGAAAAGTGTCACTTTTATTTATATCCAACATATGAAAGTGATACAAAACGCTCTCTTATTCAATAAGATTGAGTGTTACAGATAAAGGAGTACAAAGAAGTCTCTCTCTCAGAGGTTGCACTCACTTCTTAAAGCTGCGTTTGATTCCAAGTACAAGATGTTTGGAAGGGCGCCAGAATATGATTGAACATTATGGCAACGATCAGAAGCTGGTTGCACCACGATGCATAATGTAAACATCGAAGAAGTCCCTGGTTGATCGAGAACAATGGTGTTTCTTGAGGTCGAAAGGCAGCAGAGTCTTCTGATTCCACCTGACCATCCGAAGTGGGGGTATGATCCTTCGTTGATGAACATCTCTTCCACCAGAAGGTCATTCAGTAGGCATGGAGTTTCCCTCGATGTCACTTCTGGGGTAAGAGAGGAGGTTTTGAGACCTCACAGGGGATGCTACCCACCACTATATCCACTGCTACCCCCGCCGCCATCCTCACTCTGACCATGCCATGCCAAGAAGCATGACTGGTGCATTGAATCCAAAGAGATCTTGGCGAGGGTCCGGTCCCAATCTCCTGAAGGCAGGAGTCATGACTTCTTCTCCTGTGGTCGACCATCGACCAAGTTCGCTGAAAAAAAAAATTCTCCCAAGGGCCCAGTAAACATAAAAAATGATGATCAAGCCTACCTGCAAGAAGCAACAAAATTAGAAGATCTGAAGCTTAGTATACTTCAACAGAAAAACTAAGTGACAGACACACTTATTGCTGAAATGTCAAA
Organism: Agave tequilana; assembly: GCA_038442645.1. Taxonomy (NCBI): domain Eukaryota; kingdom Viridiplantae; phylum Streptophyta; class Magnoliopsida; order Asparagales; family Asparagaceae; genus Agave; species Agave tequilana. The sequence goes on along the minus strand of JAVJIF010014599.1, from coordinate 36,211 downwards.
CGCAGGAATGACCCGCGCAGCGAACATCTGCGGCGGCAGAAACAGACGCGATCAAAGCTGTGACAACATACAGAGTTCGACCATAGTTTTGTACCCGCGTCTAAAATATGAGACGCGAAGAGAATCAGACGCGAAAATTGTCGTCTCCCTGTCGGATGAACAGGAGTTGCAAGATTCAGGCCTGAGACCTCCAGTCCGAGTTGAAATTCTCCTAAGTCGACAGCCTCAAGACGCGAGCTCTATGTGCAAAAACCTGCGGCCAGATGCCTAAGTCTACTATACTCGCGTCCAGAGAAGTCTAAGTCAATAGCGCAACTTCCAAAAGAGGAAGGCACCAACTGACTTCAGGAGAAAATCCAGATGATGAATCTCTTTAAGAGATATCAAAATTCAGACTTAGTTGGACTAAAAAATATCATGGCAAATTGGGACGGCGTACCCGCAGAGGCCTCTATTAAGAGTTGAATTCTCTGCATTGAAGCGCGGACATAAAAGGTGCTCAAGGAGACGCTTTCTGTTATTGAAATCACTTGACAGTGGTAATCTTCTGAAGAGACCAAATAGAAGCATGAAAGCTCTGGGTCATCTTCATCCATGGAGGCAAGCCCCTGGTAAAGTCCTTGAAGGGAGAAGATGGAGTCTCTCAGATCACTCGCTGTTAAAAGAGAATAGTCCAAGTATGGGACTGCTAAAGGAAGGGGGTAAGCCCTATTTATAGGCAGCCCATAATAACCATAATTAATGGTTCATCAATTAGAACCGTCGGCCTTAATAACCGCACGACTGTCAAAGCCCAATGGAAGGCTGACGCATGGAGCGTCGCTTCGGGAAGCATCGAAGACGCTGGTCTCCAACCGCCAGCGCCGGTTTGACATTAAAAGGCATTAACGCCTAAGCCCAATGAAGAACCGACGCGTGGACAACCGCTTCGGGAAACAACGGATGACGCGGGTTCCCAATCGTCAACGAAGACTTGACGTTTAAAAATCTCACAGGATCTTTATGACAAGCTACACATAACGCCTGGGAAGTTGCACCAAACGCAGATGTGAGAGCCGCGTCCAGAGGCTCGCGCCTCTTTTTCAAAAAGTGGCGTCCTCCTTCATTCCAAGTTAGAAGACCCTTCGCGTCTCTTGGATGACTCAAAGTTGCTCCGCGTCTCTCGGACGACTCAAGGTTGCGTCCATCAACAAAAGGGACTCATTCTGGGGGTCTCAGTGGGAAAGCACATAAAGTTGCGTCCCGAAACCTACATCTTCAGCAGAGAAGGCCTATCACCTTCACAAGTGTCTTGGAGCTGCGTCTACATGGATGATGATGGGTCTTGCACCGAGTCTCAGCGTCGCGTCCCTGACTGTGTCAATTTTAAGGGGCGTAAGACGACATTCTTAATGTATCCTGAACTCTATGTCTGGATAAAGTTAAGGATTGCGGCCAGTGAATCACACTCAAAGCTGCGTCCTTCGCGTCTGCTTGAACCGCGTCTTCACTGGCAGGTCAGAATCGCGTGCCTCAGAGCCGCGTCTCTTCTTATGAATCGACGCTGCGTTTCATCAAAAGAACTTAGTTTTACCTAAGTTTAGTATTCACAATCAGTAAGGGAGCACAACCAAAATCTGTGATTGAGAGGTTGGATTCATCTACAGCGGGGCAATGAAGGTAGAACAAAAATTTCAACGACTTTTATTATTCAAAAATGATAAAAGTAGATACAAACACTCTTGGTAAATAGAGTGTCTTTTTCTTTACAAGAAAAAAAAAAGAAGGCTAAAAATCCTGGTTCGCCAAAGAACGGATTTGTTCTCTAAGGCGATGTATCTCATGTTGACGCGCCTTCTCAGCTTCCATGAGAGCTTGGGGCCTAAGTTGCCGAGAGTAACCTCAGGGACGGGTCGGGAAAGCTCCTATGTCATTTTTCGAGGGACGGACATGTGCTGGAGATAAGATAGTGGGTACATCATCTCCATGTTCGGAAGAAAGAACCTTCTATCCCCTATCTGACGGAACCATTTATAATCTCCGTCATGCAAGGAATAGCCGCCCTCGCTAATATGGTCTCCAAAGAAGAAAGCAGGCTTCTCCATCGGAGCGCGAGCATTCGTTGTGAATGCCGCGTCAGTCATAAGCTCCCGAAAGGTTGCCGCGTCAACGTTGGAGAGCCTCTCCCTTCGCTCCTTCGACTTGTCGGCAGTCACAGGAGCAGTCCTTTGCAGCACAAAGGTTAAATCACGGTCAGCACCACCTATGTGTCCGAAGTGACGCCTCTTGGAGAGTGGGTGAAGAGTGTCGCACTGCAGAAGAAAACGACACTTGATCAGAAATCTAAACGAAAACGTTAAGTATTTATAATTCAGACGCAGAAGAGATACTGAACGCAGAAAATTGTCAAAATCCGCATCCAGACCTGAGGACCATGAGGCCAGTAGGGAGTCTGCGTTGTAAAAATCCAAGACTTATGAAAAATCTCTAAGTACTTGGACTCGGTTCAAGATTCATAAAACCAGCGTCTGATGTCACAGAACGCAAGAATCAAGTCTGCGTCCGGATCTTTCACAATTAGAAACATTCTAAGTGATGACTCTAGAACGCAAGGCTTACTGGTGCCCTATGTTCAACAAACAAGTACATCCTCAAGCGGATAAAAGCGGTAGGGTCATCAAACCCGCGCCTTGTTTGTTAACTCAAAGACCGCGTCTGAGAATCAAGCACGGTTTCGAATCCACGTTGGCGGTTCTCCTTCAAAGAAGGGATTTTTAGGGTTATAAGAACTCCATAAATCCCTCTAATGGTGAAGATCAAGCCTGATGGCGTTATACCTGAGATAGGGGCTTCCTGCATGGAGGAACCGCCCCTTTGGGCCTCAGTGACGACCGCCTTTGACGATGAAGCAGTTCGCTTGGCCTTGGGTGCCATTGCGAAGCAAGAATCTAATGCTAGACGGAAGAGAAGAGAACAAAGAGAACTTCTTTCTCAAAACCCTAACAGATGCAAGCGAAGACGAAAGAGAGATTAATAATGACTCTCTCAATGACTGTCGCCCTTTATAGGCACGGTGATTCGCAAAGATACGCGGCGCTTGGCTCGACGCCGAATCACCGCCTGACGCGTGGACAGTGCATTTAATGCAGCGTGAAGTTCGCACGCCAAAAAGAAGGTATCCCGTCGGCTCCACAGGACACGTGGCAGTGCACTCATGGCATGGCACGGATTCGCACCCAACAGTCGCGCCTCTTCAATGGACGCGTCTCTTCAGCTAGGCCGTTGTTGCATCCAAAAAGTCGCGTCTTTACTCCAAAAAGATGCGTCTCTCTGAAAGTTTGCATCCTTCCAATAAGCCCAAGAATCGCGTCTGTCTTGTAGAATATCAGTCGCGTTCTCATTCCAAAAGATGCAGCCCTATGAAAGTCGCAACTTTAAAGCTGGCGTTCAGTCCTTGCTTCTGCAGAACAGTTCAACAGTACACTGGCACAAGCAGACGACCGTCCACTCATAGCTTAAAGTGCACCCACGACAGACTTAAAGCAATCGGGGAGGTTTAGACTGTGCATCTAGACACTCAACACGATCAACTTTGGTGGCTTCAAAGAGTTTCACAGTACACTCACGAAGACCATACTCCAGCCAAGATCAAACCCGGAGCATTGACAGTCCAGTCATAAGGGCGACTTCAGCTAGAGTCCAAAGTATTTCGACATCCGTCCCACTTAACTGCGGAATATCGAAAACTTTGGAGGGGGTTCTGTAGGCTGTCTAAAAATCACTAAAAGACAAGCCATTAAAAAGTAGAATTCTAAGTTCTAGACGCAAAGCCAATTTTGGCTGCGTCTCAGCAGCACCAAGGCGCGAGGGTCAAAACCCGCGTCTCATCAGCACCAAGGCGCGAGGGTCGAAACCCGCGTCTCAGCCGCACCAAGGCGCGAGGGTCGAAACCCGCGTCTCAGCAGCACCAAGGCGCGAGGGTCGAAACTTGCGTCTCATCAGCACTATGGCGCGAGGGTCGAAAGCCGCGTCTCAGCAGCTCCAAGGCGCTTGGGTTGACACCCGCGTCTCAGTTGTAACCGTCCCGGTTTCGGGGCCAATCACGGCCCACATAGCGGGGAAAGTTAACACCCATTATAGAGTGTTTTTAGGAGGCACGTACGCCCCTGAAACCCCTATAAATAGCCCCGTCTCTATGAAGAAGGGGTCGGATGATTTTTGGGAGAAAAGAGCTCTGAGAGAAAAGAGAGAGTTCAACCCTTCAGAGAACTTGCTGTGTTCAAGTTAGCCTTTGCCGATAATCTCTTTGAGAGTTTTGGTCGACAGAGCTGTGTTACTCCGTCAACCACCCGAAGAGAAAAGCCCCGGAAGATCTCAACGTTCACCCGGTCAACGGAGAACAAGATTCACTCTCCACCGCCACTTGAAGAACCCAGCCTTAAACAAAGGGAGGATTCAAGACTCAACATCCTCCCTCCCTTGTAATCGGAAGACTGATCTGTTGTAATTTTCTATCCAATCAAAAGAATTTTACAATCGAATCCTCCTTTTCCGACGCATACAGTCACGCGATTACACTTAGCATGTACAATAAGCCTTTAGACCTCTAGGTTACCCCTAGAGGAGGAATTGTAGTTTCCTGAGGGTTTTCAGTGGATTACACCCACAAAATCCATAAAGAAAAGAAATAATTTGTTAGTATTTTTGAAAATACACTTTGAAAAGAAGAGAAAATATTTGAAGTGTTTTTACAAGTATTAAGCAACTTGTAAGTTATAAGAGTATCGAATTATTTATCCCTAGACTTAGCCTCTATTCAAATATTTGTTATCAATTAAGGCTAGGAATAAAATTGTATTCTCATCTAGTCTATTATTTTACCTTAAGTCATATGCATCCTGTGACTGTGAATATTTTGACTAAGGGTTCTTCAACTCTAATTCTTATGCTTTATTTGTATATATACTGGTGGTAATACTCCTTAGCTTTCTTAGGCTTTCTAATTTGCTCATGTAATGAGCTTTAGTCGATGACTCCCAAGCCGGCCGGACGATTTTAGGGCACCGGGTGAGAAAACACCCCAAGGACTTAGGACTCGAGCAAACAAGGCCACAAAACTAAGGATTTATTTGGTGATATGAATCACTTTTAGGCGTGAATAATCATGCTTTATGAGGCACAAAAATCCAGCTTAATCAGAGGATTCTTATTATATATAATATATATTTTTTCTTCTTTTTTTCTTTTTTTCTTCTCTCTTTTTTTTTAGAAGGCATAAGCATCTTTGTTTTTGACCCTATGTATATAAGTATATAAAAGATGCATATTTTATTAAGGTAAAAATCAAGACTGGATTACTTTTTCAATTTTTTCTTCCTATCTCTAGAAATTAAACAAATATTCTTATTTCAACTAAGCATAAGAAATCCTAATTATGGTTCTCTTATTCCTTAAAATTAACTTAATTTCTTGCAAAAATAAGTCAAAGTAATATTTTTCTTTTCAAAAAGTTTTTTTTAACAAAGAAAATGTTTTTTAATATTTTTATTTTTTTACTTTATTTTTTCTTTTGGAAACCTAAAAGAAAACATATGTTATCCCTCCCCCACACTTAAACGGGACATTGTCCTCAATGTTAAAATGTATGCTCATTTTGCTAGCGTTGAAAATGAACAAAATAAGTGGTAGATAGTTTCTTAGGAGCTGCATTAAGAATATAACTTAAGGGGTAAGAGTAAATAAAAAGATGAAGGCACACCCTCAAATTTGGATAAAAGCATCTCTCTATAGAAAAGAAATAGAAACTCGAGAAAGGAAAAAAATAAACTTTCTATAGAAAATAACATTTCTGGATAGCCTCCCAGCAGCGCTAAGTTTAACGTCTTCAGCCAGACACAATCACATGTCACTCAACCTCTATCTATGGCCTTCTGATGTTGGGCTAGAAAATTGAACAGTTTTCTTGTGTAGCCCTTGAAGCGGAACAATGGTGCATTCAAGAATGTTAAAATATGTGTCCAAGATTTTTCAATTTGAGTGCAAAATTTCTTGAGTAATGTGGTATAGGCAGGCAATTGTTTAGTCACATTTAGGAATGGAATGTCAATTTTGATAGGTTTGATACTTCTAACACTTCAGCCATCCCAGTCTTACTCTCATCCAAATGAAGGGGCTGATCTAGATATTTGTGAAAGTATTCACGGGGTACATCAGACCTCAATGGTTGTTTTAATTTGTGATCCCGTGAAAGATTCAAAAGAAAAAACCAATTCTGTCTGATTTTGCCGCCCAAAAGTAGACTCTAAAAGTGTGTCAATTTGAAATCATCTATTTGACCTTGATCCTTTTCGTCTATTTTATTGACTTGAACCCAGTTTTCAAAAGATTGATTATTAGATGGCTCATCAAAAGTGAAGATACTCAAATCAAAGTTCTTTTTTTCAAAAGAAACTTTAGACTTGAGTTCCTCAATACATGTCTTCTCAAAATATTCATCCTTAAATAATTCTTCAAGAAACATAGGCTCATCATCCACGCATACATTCTCAATATGCTTCAAAGAAGTTGTGTGCATTACCAAATCATCCTTAACCAATTCATCTAAAAATATGGAATCATCATCAAAGAAGTGTTCAATTAATGGCTCATGGTATGACGGGGTGTCAAGCTCATGGATATCTCCAGCATCTTATTCAAACTCTTTAATTTGGTTTAAGTGAAATGATGAGGGTACTGGTTCTAGATTTGAGTCAACATGTCGTATGGACTCTTATGGTATGTCCAATTGATTCACTTGATAGCACTGATGAAACTCTTGACTTTGATCTGGAATTGGAGTTGAAGCAGGTTGATTGGGATAATTTGTTATTTCATCAAAATGCATATCTCTGCGAGCACTTGTCTCAATTAGTTATTGATTAAGTTGATTGTTTTGCAGTATACATTGTTGCATGATTTCTATACTTTTCTCTAATGTGCCCTGCAAATCCTCATTCTTATTATCAAATTCTCAAGATGGAAGTGATGGTTCAGTGTAGGACCAATTTGATTGATATGATTGATCCTATGAATATTAAGGACAATTCCAACCCTCATAATTGAAGTTTGATGGATAGGGTTAGTTCGTAGGTCCTTGAAATGTGTCGAATTTGTTTTGACGTAGTCCTAACGAATTTCCTATTGAAGGACACTGTTCTGAATGATGAGATGAATCATAACAGTGATGGCACCACATGGGAGGATGAGATGAATAAGATGAACTAGTAGGTTGGTTGTTGCCATGAAAGCTTAGAGGTGAGGATGATGGATGAGAATGAGGAAATGGCCTATCATGATAATAGTTGTAAATATCTTGATTTGGATAGGCCATGAAAGGAAAGAATTTTAAAATGATAGAAGGGTAGAAGGATGGATGAAAATTGTTTTTTTAACTTATTATTTTTTTTATTTTGTTGCCCACATAAATGACTCAACCAATCAATTGCAATCAAGTGTTTTCTTTATCTTGAATTTAATTTAAAGGGAATCAGTTTTTTTTCAACCACTAATCTTAAAAGAATAGAATTCTCCCTACTTAGACAGCTCCTAACTGGGCTGGAAGGATTATGGGTTTACCAGTGAAACCCGTCAAACAAGCGATTCGGCTCCTCCCCCATGCTGGACACTTACTAAATTCAGCCACCCTTTCTTAGACAGGGAAGTTCCTCGGTCCTTCTTTCAGGCTAGGCACCGCTGCAATGGCTAAGTCACCCTTTCTAGATAAGAAAGCCCTCTTTTGCGAGCTTGAAAGTATTCACCGGAGTCTTCTCAAAATAGTTCCACTTAAATGAGCTCGAAATCCTAGTGGCTGAGTTCTAATTGATTTTAAATTAGTTCAACCTTGAAAAAAAAACTTATATGTGTTTGTGATTTTTGAGCCAAGGAACATGTGATGAAATCCCGACCTTATGTGAGGGGAGACAGCTCCTAAGATCTTTTTATGCAAGTATGCACTAATGCAGCACAAAACTCAATCAATAAGCACCTCCAAAATCCCATTGACAAGAGATTCGTGGGTAGAATTAGAAGATACTAATCTTTCCGGCGACTCTGAAGTAAGCAAATTTTTATTTATTTTTATTTTAGCAAAACAATATGTCATAAGCAAGCAAGTTTCTTGTTGTGCAAGTCTTCCTTTGTTTATGCAATATCCCTGCAAAAGAAAATTTGAAATTAAATCTTAAGGATGGAAAGAAAAATAAAAAAAAAATTTTGAACTTTTTTTAAGATTTAACTTTCTGAAATTTTTTAATTTTTTTAATATTAAACTAGAAAAAGACTAGATGTTGATTTTCAAAACCAAAAATTTTCACAAGTCCCCGGCAACGGCGCCAAAAACTGTTCGCGTTTCGAAGTTCATGAAAAACTCCATCGTTGTTGAATCACGTACAAGTTATAAAACCTAAACCTGATAGAATCTTTTTAACAAAGTGTGTAGTGGCAAGTATAGGATCAAATCCACATAGACTTATTCTTAAAATTTTAGTTATTAAAAATCTCACTTTTATCTTATTTTAGTTGAGAAATCCCTTGGATGAAGGTTGGAATTTTGATTTTAAATAAATAAATAAATAAATAAATATCTTGTAGAAGAAAGCACAAGCAAAATAAAAATATGAATAAAGTAAAAGAAAAAAAGAAGAAAGAAATACTAACCTTTTTGCGAAGATTTGAATAACCAAAGTTAAAAAAAGAAATTAAGAGATTGGTACGAAGAGAAGAGGAAGATGAACCAGTGAACTTATTTCTTGTCGTCGCCTTATTGTCTTCCTCCTCTGAGCGATGCTGAAAACAAAAGAAGCTAATAAAAGAAAAGAGATGACTTCGTGGAATCAAATATGCAAGAAAAGAATAGCATAAAAAAATAAAGAAAAAATTAACGAAAAACATAGACTGAACGCTGCAAGATCGTGAAGAAGAATTCTGAATTTTATTCAATAAGTATCAAATACAAAGCCTTTGATCTCTCCAATCTCGCATTACAAAGCTCAAAACTCTCTTTTTCTGGCTTTTCAGCCCTCTGGTCCCCTCTCTCTCAATGAATACAGGTATTTATAGGAAAATAGTGATAAGGGAGAGTGTAGGGAGATAGAAAGAGTTGGCTATTTTTGAATTTCAATCTTCCCCTTATCTCCAAACTTGATTTATCCAGAATTCTGATTTGCAGCTTGATGGCGTTTGATTGCTGAATATTGCCTAACAGATGATAGAATTCGAAACAGTGATTAACATAAGATTTGTAGACCTTTGAATCTTCTTTCTGGATCATTTTGAATCATCAGATTTGAGATTCAATAGCGAAAGTTATGATTAAAATGCTAAACTGTATCCAGTCCGAATCCGAATCTAAATTGCTTCATCTCATCGTTAATCTTCTCTCTATCCATTTATCCTCAGCAAACCACCTTCAAAAAATTCATTTTTCTTTTGAATTTTTATAGTATTATCTTATCTGGTAAATCTAATCATCAGATAAGATGGACTAAAGATTCTCTGAATTCGAGTCCATCCTTATTTGATTTGAACTTTTGGGTTTGTTTAGATAGGATCCATGTTTATCTTCTCTTTATCATCCTGCAAAGATTAGGACATTAAGACAAGTGAGTTTGTAATGATTTATTATAGAATATATATATAGGAATGTAATAATATTTATGCAATATATGTGTCCAAACACTTAGTGCAGTGGTCAAGATGCAGAGCTTGGGACTTGCATCTTAGACATCCTACCCAGACGCAGAATCCGAAGCCCGCGTCTCACTTGAAGCTTAACGCAGAACTGGGAGTTCATGTTTCTAAGCATTATTTCAGTGACAAAATGCGAGGCTCAAAGCCCGCGTCTCGGTTATAACTGCCATCATTACTGAGTCAATTACTGCCCACGTACTGAGGGAGTTAACCCTCATTATGGAGTGTTTTAGGGGAGTTAACCACCTCTTGAATCTGTGGGGCTACCTCCTGTATCAACCTTAAGAGCAAAGTGCCACACCACATGTTCGGTACGGAGTAGAAGAATTCGATGTAAAGTTTTCTTGAATCAAATGAAAGATTACAACGGATTAATGCTCCGACTACAAGGGAGGGAGGATGTTGAGTCTTGAATCCCCCCTTTGTTTAAGGCTGGGTTCTTCGTGTGACGGTGGAGAGTGAATCTTGTTCTCCGTTGACCAGATGACCGTCGGGACCTTCGGGGGATCTTCTCTTCGGTAGGTAGAAAGAGTAACACAGCTCCGTCTACCAAAACTCTCAAAGAGAAGGTAGGCGAAGAGCAGCTCGTACGCAGCAAGCTTGACGAAGAGTCTTCTCTCTCTCCTTGTTGATGATCTCCTCTTCTTTTTTTTTTACCGCCTCCCTCTTCTGATTGCCGATCGCCTCGACCTCATAGCAAACGAGGCTATTTATAGAGGTCCTAGGGGGTGAATGTGCCCCCTGAAAACGCTCCACAATGAGGGGCCACTTCCCGCTACTTGTGCGGTGACTGGCCCCGTAATCCGGGTGGTTACAACTGAGGCGCGGGTTTAGACCCACGTGCCTTGTTGCTGAGACGCGGGTGTCGAGCCAACGCGCCTTGATGCTGAGACGCGGGTGTCGAGCCAACGCGCCTTGATGCTGAGACGCGGGTGTCGAGCCAATCGCATCTAGAACTTGAGACTCTGCCTTTATCGGCTTGTCTTTTAGTGACTTTTAGACAGCCTACAGAACCCCCTCCAAAGTTTTCGATATTCCGCAGTTAACTGGGATAGATTTCGAAATACTTTGGACTCTAGCTGAATTCACCTTCGTGACTGGACTATTAATGCTCCGGGTTCGATCTTATCTGGAGTTGATCTTCGTGAGTGTACTGTTGAACTCTTTGAAGCCACCAGAGTTGATCGTGTCGAGTGTCTAGATACACAGTCTAAACCTCCCCTATTACTTTTTAAGTCTGTCGTGGGTGTGCTTTAAGCCAAGAGTGGTTGGTCTTCTGCTTGTACCAGTGTACTGTTGAACTGATTTGCATAAGCAGGAGGCCGAACGCAGGTTCCTTTTGAAAAGCAGAGATGGTACTGCTTTAAAGACGCGACTTCCATAGGGTGCATCTTTTGGCAATGGAAACGCGACTGATCTTCCATAAGGCAGACGCGATGTTAGGCCCGCTTGGACGGACGCGGACTTAGGAAAGACGCACCTCTAATAAAGACGCGATTTTCTGAGCGCGACGCGACTTTCTGGGTGCATTTATGGTGGTGCTGACGGGGCATGACCATCGAAGAGGCGTGTCCGTTGGGTGCAAATCTGTGTCATGTCATGATTGCGCTGCCAGTTGGCCTGGGGGAACCAGCGGGGCTTCACCTTTTGGCGCGCGGGTCATGATTGCGCTGCCAGTTGGCCTGGGGAACCGGCGGGATTTCACCTTTTGGCGCGCGGGCTTCCTGGTTCATTAAATGATTCGCTTCACATGTCAAGCGATGACTCGCTGCAGGGCTACGGTGCGCGATCTTCGCTGTAGAGAAATTGATTTGCTCCACGCGTCAAGCGATGACTCGCTGCAGAACTAATCGAGCCACGCGCCGCGTATCTTCGCGAATCCTTGTGCCTATAAAAGGCAACAGTTAGAGAGAGATCTCTTCTTCTCCGAACGCACTTGCTTAGAGAATTAAGAAAGAGAATTTTTTCTTCTCTGTTCATCTCTTGAACTATTCAACTCCGTTACTAGATTTTTGAACGGTTCATCTCCATTACTAGCGATGGCACCCAAGACCAAGCCAACGCATCGTCCTCAAATCCGACCGTCGCCGAGGCCCAGAGGGGCACTTCCTCTGCGCAGGGCGTTGTTTTCCGAGATAAAATGCCATTTAGGCTAAACTTCACCATTACTGGAAGTTTGAGGAACCCTAAAAGACATCTTTGTGGAGGAGAACCATTAACACAGGATATGAATCGGTTTGATTCTCAGACGCGGTCTCAGACGCAGTCTTTGAGTTGATAACCAAGGCGCGGGTTTGACGTCCGGGTGCCAGTGGGCTCTGCACTTCGGATCCTTCACTTAGAATATTTCTAATTGTGAAGGGTTCGGACGCGGTCTTGGTTTGGAGAACACGGATTTGATCCTTGCGTTCTGTGCCATCAGCTGCCGATTTTGATGAATCTGGCACCTAAGTCCAAGCACTTAGAATTCTAAGTCTTGGTTTGCAGAACGCGGATTTGATTCTTGCGTTTCTTTCACCTTGACGCGGATTTGCAGGTCTGGACGCAGATTTGATAATTCCTGCGTCCAGTATCTCTTCTGCGTTTGGGCGTGGATTTGCAGGTCTGGACGCGGACTTGATAATTCCTGCGTCCAGTATCTCTTCTGCGTTTGAACCGCAGACACTTGGTATTTTTTTCTTCTTATTTCGGATAAGATGTCTGATCAAGTGCCTTTTTCTTTTGCAGTGCCACACCCTACTGCCCTACTCGCCAAGCAACGCCATTTTGGACATGTAGGAGGTGCCGACCGTAATTTGACCTTTGTGCTGCAAAGGACTGTACCTGTGACTGCTGACCGGTCGCAGGAGCGCAAGAAAAGGCTTTCTGATGTTGACAGGACAACCCTTCGGGCGCTTATGACTGATGCAGCATTCCAAACGGATGCTCGCGTCAAGCTAGAGAAGCCTGCCTTCTTCTTCGGAGATCGTATTGGCGATGGCGGCTATTCCATGTATGATGGAACTTATAGATGGCTCCGTCAGATAGGAGACAGAAGATTCTTTCTTCCAGTCATGGAGAGGATGTTCCCGCTGTCTTACCTCCAGCACATGTCCGTCCCGCGGAAGAGGAAATGGGACGTTTCCCGCTACGTCCCTGAGGTTACCCTCAGTGACTTGGGCTCCCAGAAGGTATACCGTCATGACAGTCATGATAGGGCGGTTCTCGGCCTGTTCCCCGGGTCGCGCAAGTCTGATCTCCCAGTCGGGGAGATACCAAAACTCGGCACTACTTTCCTCAACTCGTTCATGCAAGTAGAGGGTGATTATCCGGTCGAGTTTCGCGCGCCCGGGTGGGTTCATACCACTGAGAAGTATTGGTGGTACAGGATGGTGAGCTTCGTCCTTGCCAATCTTGGAGATCTGCTGGAGCATGTGGGGCTGTATTCAGTAGTCAGGGCCGTGCAGTGGGGAATCCAGCCGAGTTCTCAGAACTTCTTCGGGATCCTGGAGCGTTACAATCCTTTGACGGGGACATTCTTCACCCCGGTCGGAGAGATGGGCCTTGCCCTGCACGAGTTGCATGAGGTCTCGGGACTGGCAACAGGGGATTCTCCTTATGAGGAATATATCCCAACCACCGAGGAGCTCAACCTTATGAAGGAAAGGTCTCCTCAAATGTACGAGACTTATTGGGAAGTGTTATGCCACTTCCATATTTGCGGCCAGCTAACCACTTTGAGGTCGGAAGGAGTCAAGCAGCTGTCTTGGGCCAGCTACTTGTTTAACGGTGTCAACAAGAAAGACCATCCGGTCACCCGACTGGTTCCCAGCTCCGACAAGGAGATTGAAGATAGGATCACCCAGGCTCCTGAAGGCTTCTACACCACAGTTTCGAACGAGGACGGTTTCGAACCTGATATGGTTTTTGAAAGTTTTCATAATCAAGCCCGGATTCCTATCTCCGATCGAGCACTGTTGGCGGGCTTCTTGATGCTGTGGTTGAAGCGCTGTGTGGTGCCCACGCTGCCACACGAAGTCATTGTCGCCGATATAGTGTATCCGGCGGTGCTTCTAGCCTATGGTAGACCCGTAGCCCTTCTCCCGGCCATGGCGGCTGGCATTCAGAGTGGGTTGCGGGCGTTAACCCACAGCTTCTGTGAGGCGGGAAAGGCTGTCGACTCCCAGGGGAAGCCGATCGTTGATGCAGAGGGGAAGCCGACGGTGAAACGCCCCAACCCTCGGGTCGAGCTGCCATACACATACCTGATGGCTTGGTATGTGATGCACTGTCCCTCCTTGATGACGTCGGTGCCCTGGAGTGAGGGTTTTATCCCTTTCGTGCAGCGGTTGGAGAGTTCGGACTGGCGTAATTCTTACATATATTACGTCCGGAAATGCATTTCAGATGCTACGAACTACCAGCTGAACCGCTGCTTCCCCGAGATCCCTGGTGCATCTTTCGGGGATCTATTTACTGATTCTGTGGGCCCGGATGACTTCACGAAGCTGTCCGCGGGAGTCTTCTGGTGGTTGGTCAATATTCGGCCCGGGTATGTGCTATTCCGACAAGGGACTTCATGCACGATCGAGCCGTATATGCCGAGTCGTTTTGCCCGTCAGTTCGGCTATGATCAACTCTACATTGGCAATCCCAATGCCCAACTCGCCTTCGATGGGAATTTGTTCGAAGGTGCTCGGGCTTGGTATTACAGCGTGGCCGGAGGGACAGAAGCAACTTTCCGCTTGCCTATCGAGGGGCCAAAATGCCGTATGAGCTTCAACTTCTGCACCTGGTACTTCCAGGTCAACCAGACACCATACTTTGTTCCGGAGTATTCATGCATTGAGAGTATCAATGCAAATCTCGAAGCAAAGTCGGGGTCCGGGAAACGCTCGCGAGGCGTTGAGCAGTATTTGAAGGCTCTGAGGGAGGTCGGAAGAAGGTCAAGGGAGGAGCCGCGAGCAACAAGGGCGGAGTCGCGACCAACAAGTGCGGAGCCTCGACCAACTAGGGCGGAGCCGCGACCAGCCAGGGCTCGACAGGCGGTGGGCAAGCGTCGTCAAGGCTCTACTTCCACTGCTGAGCCTGCCCCAAAGAAGGTTCGGAGAGGCTTGACGGCGGCAGTTTCTCGATCCGCGGACATCCCTTCTGGTGTTGGGGAGCCGAGGGAGGAAGAGGTGGACAAGGATGACACTTCCTTAGTCCATGCCCACAGGTTACACCGCAGGAGCCTCGGGATTGCAGAGGAAGGGGAGCCTGCGGACAGGCCCACCGCCACTGACGAGACCGAGGAGCTCGAGGTCGATATAATGACCGGAGGCGATGTTGAGATTCCGGGGATCTCAGCTCAGCCCGAGTCTTCCTCAGCTCAGAGGAGGGATGAGGCACCACAGCCTGGGTCTCCCTCTATCTTCATTTCCAGTCCTCGGATGGTTGACCCCAGTCCTACCACTGGGGTGTTTAGAGGCAAGGCTCCGACTACCGAGGGCACTCACGTTGAACTGTCGTCTTCCTCATCCGACACGGAAAAGCGACTTTGAGGATGAGATCGACTATGGTGACGAACCCGCTCCTCCTGATCCGAGCAAATTCTCACATATCTCGGAGGAGGAAATACATGGGTGTAAGCCGGCGACGACGTCACCACCAGCGGTTGCTCCTGCTGAAGGTACTCTTTTCACCTTTTGACCTGATCTCCCTTTTCATTTTGAAGAGGAGGCCTTAACATTCTCCTTTTATGTTGCAGGATTGGCTGAGGACGTCGAGGCTGCAACCTCCTCGCATGTCGAGGAGATGGTGCAAGAGTTGACCCAGCTAGAAGGGGTTGAGACTCCCGAGAAGGTAACTATGGAAATCGCGGGGATCTCCATTTTACCGAAAGAGGAGGCAACCACTGAAGCTGGGGAGATTCTCACTCTGCATGACGAGGAGGCCACTACTGAAGCTGGGGAGATTCTCACTCTGCATGACGAGGAGGCCACCACTGAAGTCGGGAAGACTCCCACTCCGCAGGATTCACCCAAGGGTTCGACATCTCCGGACCTCCAACCTGGTAAGGAGGCTTTGATGTCTTGAGTGTTTTGCTTTTCACCATTGTGGCTGATGTTGAGATAATTTGCAGAGAGAACTGAGGGAGCCCAGGTAGAGAGTCTGGCGATCAGTGTCCCTCCAGAAGGCCCTACGGCTCAAGCCTCGGCTGAGGTTTTTGAGGAGGCCAAGCTCACTACCCTGTCGTCAGCTGTGGCGGTTCCTGCAGAGATAGTACCTTCAGGAGCGCCGGAGGCTACTCTTGCTCTTACCGTGTCAACGGCCAGCACGACTCTGGTGCGAGAAGATCCACCTTACATCCCTTATCCTGTGATGGAAAGGGGGTCGGGGAGCACTTCGGGCGATGACAGGATGGATTTCCTGACGCGCAGTACGGTGCAGCAGTTCTTCGATGCGATGCGATCATGCATCGATCTTATCTTGTCTGGGCGTAGCTCTTTTGGCTTTGCTCGGACATTTCTCGGAAACGTGGCCGAGAACATTGAGTTAACCGGAGGCCCCTCGCTTGCTCAGGCGTGTCTGCGGGTGGTGGAGCAATTGGAAAGTGACCTGGAAGAGCTGAAGTCTTTGGACAACGCTGACTCTTCTCATGAAGCTCAGGTCACCCTGGATAGGCTCCTTGCTGCCCAAGAACAAGAGCGACAGGAGGTGGAAGCACAAATTGCTAAAGAGATCAGCAATCTTGAGCGTTCCCAGGCTGAATGTCAGAAATTGACTGACGATTCGAAGGAATCCGAGCTCGTTATGCAGAGCACAGAGCAGGCTATTATCAATGCTCGAGCCGCCATTGCGAAGGCAGAAGCCGTGCTTGCGCTCAATGAGAAGAAGCTTGCTACCATCAAGAAGAGAATAGAGGAGCAACAAGCTGCGAGGGCACGAGCTGAAGAGAGCCAGTCCATTCATTCCTCTCGGTTGGAATCTCTGCGAGCGCAGCTAGCCGCAAAAACCTTTTTACCTGAAGAGGAGCTGCGGGTCCGAGCTATGATGGAGGCTGAGAAGGCACGTCAGCACAAGATGCATCATCTTAGGGAGCGCATCCGTTCCTTACCGGACCAGGACTTTTAGCCTTCCTTCTTTTCCCCTTTTTTGTAAAGAAGAGGACACTCTGTTTACCAAGAGTGTTTGTGTTTACTTTTATCATTTTTGATATAATAAAAGTCTTTAAAATTTTTTTGTTCCATCTTCTTGGCTTCGCTGCAGATGAATTCAATCCACAATCTTTGATTAACTGACTGTGAATGCTGAACTTAGGTAAAACGCGGCATTACTCCTCCGGGAGACGCAGTCATCAGCTCATTTGAGAGACGCGGTCATCAGCTCATTTGAGAGACGCGGTCTTCAATCCATAGGAACTTAGGCAGACCCAAGTCTTTCTGATGAAACGCAGCGTTAACTCATAGGGAAAACGCGGTCGTCAGAGTAATGCGCATCTGTTCTGCTAATGCAGACGCGGTTCGAGCGGACGCGAGTGATGCAGCTTTCTGTATTTTCCTTCAGAATGGACTAAGTGTTTTCCCTTAGAGGGGGCCCGTTTGCCGAAGGGACGTGACTTTGAGTCACGCGGACATTCCTATGGAATGCGGGTGGACGCCATTTAATCTGAAAGGGAGACGAGGATTCCTGGACGCGACTTTTACGCCTGCGTCTTGGTGCAACTTCCGAGGCGTTACATGCAGCCTGACATAAAGATTTTAGGAGATCTTTGAACGTCAAGTTTTTACTGTCGATTGGGAAACCGGGTCATCCGTTGTTTTCCAAGGCAGTTGTTCACGCGTCGATTTTTCATTGGACTGAAGGCGTTAATGCCTTTTAATGCAAAACGGCGCTGGCGGTTGGAGACCAGTGTCTTCGACGGTTCCCAAAGCGGCGTTCCACGCGTCAGTCCTCCATTGGACTTTGACAGTCGTGCGCGACGGTTCCGATTGATGCACCATTAATAACAGTTATTAGGGTCTGCCTATAAATAGGGCTAACCCTCTTCCTCTTTAACAATCCAAAGTTAGATTGTTTCCTTTTGTTTTGCTCCGAGAAATCCTGCCTTCTCTAGAGTTTCCAACAGGGATTCTGCCTCCATGGACGAAGGTGACTCCGTGGATGAAGATGACCCAGAGACTTTATGCTTCTGTTTGGTCTCTTCAGACGGAAGCGTCTCTTTGATCGCCTTTCATGTCTCTGTTCTGATGCAGAGAAATCTGCTCTTGACGGAGGCCTCTGCGGGTATGCCATTCCGACCCGCCATGATGTCTTTAGTCCACCCAAACTTGCACTTTGGCATCTCCTGAAGAGATTGTCATCTGGAATTTTCTCATGAAGTCTGAGTTGGTGCATTCCTTCTGGAATTTGCGCCGCCAACTTCCTCTCTGGATGCGAGTGCTGAAACCCTTGGCACTTGGCGCGGGCTTTGCTCATGAAGCTCGCGTTTTAAGGCCATTGACTTGGATGAATTCCAAATTGGGCTGAAATTTTCAGACTCGAATCTTGCAACTCCTGTTTATTCAACAGAGAGATGGCAGTTTTCGGCGTTTGAAGTTTTTCGCGTCTTGTGCTTTTAGGCGCGGGCGTAAGATGAAGCTGCGTTTGAATCCTGTGTGTTCACAGTTCTGATTCGCGTCTGTCTCTGTTGGCGCGGTATTTTAATTGACTGCGTGGGTTCATTCCTGCGTCTGCAGCCTTTGACAATAGCCGCGTCTGTCACTTAGTTTTCTTTTGTTGAAGTACACTAAGTTCCAGATTTTCTAACCCCCTTGTTTATTCTTTGCAGGTAGGCTTGATTGTCCTTTTCAGGTTCGCTAGGCCCCTGGAAGAATATTTCAGCCGGCGGACTTGTTCGATGTTCGTCCACAAGAGAATATATTATGGTCCTCGTCGTCCACAAGAGAATATATTATATCCCTGACGAGGACTCGACCCTCGCCAAGGTCTCTTCAGATCCACTGCACCAGTCATGCCTGTTGGCAAGAGATGGTCAGGGTAAGTATGGCGGCGAGGGGGCTACGGTGGATAAGGTGGCAGATAGGATCCTCTTCCTCTCCCACCCCAGAAGTAACATCGAGGACTCCTCATGTCTGCTGGATGGTTTGCTGGGGAAAGAGATGTTCATGAATGAAGGGTTGCAGGACTTTCTGCTGCCACCAGACCTCAAGAACACCATTGCTCTTAGCTTAGTCAGCTAGGGCTCTTTCGATGTTTACATCATGCATCGTGGTGTAACCAGCTTCTATTGTAGCCACAAAACATCGCGCATTTGGAATCAGACGCGGCTTTAAGGAGTGAGTGCAACCTCTGAGAGAGAGAGGGACTTCTTTGTACTCCTTAATTGTAACACTCCATCTTATTGTAAGAGAGCGTTTTGACTGTAAGACTCAATCTTATTGTATAAGAGAGCGTTTTTGTATCACTTTCATATGCCTGGAAATAAATAAAAGTGACACTTCTCTTTTTGCCTCTTTCATTGTCTTGAGCTTTTTGTCTTCAGTTAGACGCATAGAAGCAAAGAGTCTTTGACTTTGTCAAAATTATGATGGTAATTTTAATAAGTCAAACTTTGTGGAGAAAGATCCTATTTCAGGAACTCTCACGATACTGTCAGAGGTGTAATATTAACTTGACAGAGATGAAATTTTTGATGGACCTGTCACTTTATAAGAGAAAGTGACAAGTAGAATTGGTACCCCCAGGGAGGGTGAACTTTTATCAAGTGTTTGGGATTAACTCGATTGAGCTCAACTGGGGATTTGATGGAAACACTGTTGATGGTGTAGTATTAACCCAACAATGTTTTTAGGTAGACTTGTTATTCTGTTGAAGAGAATAACAAGTGGGACTAGACTCGTGGGGAATCTAGGAAAGTTTGTTACCGTCAGAGGTGTGATATTAACTTAACGGGTTGGAAGTGGTCTTGTCAAAAGTGTAATGTTAACTTGACAAGGATGTGAGTCAGAGGTGTGATATTAACTTAACTCAGAAGTGTCACTGTCATAGGTGTAATGTTTAACTTGACAGTGAGGGTAATGCTAGAGGTGTAATGTTGAACTTAGCATTGGTCATCTCGGCTCGCATAAGGAAGTCCGAGGGAAAGTCATGGCCATAGGTGTATTGTTGAACTTAGCAATGACTTGGATGCTAGAGGTGTGGTGTTAACTTAGCATCATCCATTTCAGCTTCGGTGTGGAAGTCTGAAGAAAAGTGACTGTCAGAGGTGTAATATTAAACCTGGCAGAAACTTGATTACTGTTTAGAGGTGTGGTGTTAAACTTTAACAGTAATTTGTCAGAGGTGTGATATTAACTTGACAAAGATTGACTCGTGATAAGAGTAATTTGAGGGCCTGTCATTCTATTGGTGAGAATTGACAAGTGAAAATTTGAAGTGCCAGAGGTGTAGTGTTAACTTAGCAAATTTGAAAGTTTGATACTCCGTGAAAAGTTAACAAGCAAAATTTGTACTCGACAAGGAATATTGAAAAGTTTCCATTACCAGAGGTATAGTGTTAACTTAGTAATGGTTGTATTTTGTAGACCTACCATTCTGTGGATGAGAATTGGTAAGGGATTTTGGAGGAAAGAGTGGAGCCAAGTCCACTTTAGGATTTTTAGCAAACCCTCAGCTATCAACGGATTTGAGGTGCCTTTACCAACTACCGTTTGAGTTGGGCTAGCCATGCTATTCCCCTCAGCATGATGAGTTATCGAAGACTTATGTTGGACTTAAAAGCCAACATTTTCCTCTATCCTTAGCCGTCGGAGGCGTTGGATGTTTGATCAGAGGTGTACTTTTACCTTGATCGGGAAAGGATACCATCTAGGGATAGTACTTCTTCAGGAACCTGCCGTTGATAGGCATCATGAGTGTATCGCCATTCGAGGTTATGAGGCGATATGATCCATTTGAGTAGACTGACTCTACTACAAATGGTCCTTCCCACTTGGGCTGAAATTTGCCTTTTGTCTTGTGCGTCATTACCATGGGTCTTCTGACGGTTAAGACAAGATCGCCTTTCTTGAAAGTTCGCACTTTAACTTTCTTGTTGAAGGCTCTGGTAATACGAGCTTGGTAGAGCTCGATTTATTGTTGGGCCTGCAGACGTTTATCATCCAAGGCCTCCAGTTCCTGGAGTCGCTGTCGATGCTTCTCCTCTGTTGTCATCTCCGCTGTCAAGGCGACGCGTAGAGATGGAATTTGGATTTCCAATGGGAGTACGGCTTCGCATCCGTATACCAAAGAAAATGGCATAGCTTTAGTTGGGGTTCGCACAGTTGTGCGGTAAGCCCATAAGCATTCACCCAACTTGTCGTCCCAGTCTCGTTAACTTTTCGAGACGAACTTTTTGAGAAGCTTGCCAATAGTCCTGTTGAAAGCTTCTGCGAGGCCATTAGCGGCAGGATAGTATGCCGTTGAGGACACACTCTGGATTCTGAACTTGGCACAGAATCTCTGGAAAGTCTGGCTAATGAACTGAGGCCCATTGTCATGGACAATTCGCCGAGGTACACCAAAACGGTAAATAACGTGGTGTTTCACGAAGTTGATCACGTTCGACGACTTGACCTCCTTCAAAGGGATGGCTTCGGCCCATTTAGAGAAGTAATCGGTTATTGCCAAAATAAACCGATGTCCTTTGATGATGGTGGGCTGATAGGGCCAACCACATCCATCCCCCACATTTCAAATGGCCAAGTAGAGGTCGTAGAGTGGAGGTACCCTGGTGCTTGATGGATGAAATCCCCATGCACTTGGCAAGCGTGACACCTTTTAGCATAGGTGACGGCGTCAGCAATCATCTTGGGCCAATAATAACCCAATCTTTGAAGTCGATGTGCCAGTTTTGGGCCAGGTTGATGGGCTCCACACATACTGTCATGGGCTTCCCTCAATATCTCTTGGGCTTCTTTTGGTGAGAGGCACGGAGTAAGATCCCGTCATGCGATCGATGATACAATGTTCGCGTAATCGCATTATAATAGAATTTGGGGGCTTTCCTTCGAATGGCAGCCGCCCCTCTGGTGTCTTCAGGCAGAATGCCGTATAAGACGAAATCAATGTAGGGGAATCGCCAGTCTCTAAGCTCTGGACCGGTTGATGCTTCAAGTGCTTCTTCGCGGTGACGACCTCCCGTTGACTCCTGATAATCCTCGAGAGCATTTCTCGGGCAATACAGGTCGTGGCTGTAGACGAATATCATCTCCATTGCTCCAGCTGGAAGAGCTAAGGAGGCAGCCAGGGATGCGAGTACATCTGCGTGCGCATTTTGCCTGCGCGGTACATGGTCGATGTAGAAGCTTGTAAACCCCTCGGCCATGCGGACAGTCACGTTGTAATAAGGTACTAAGTCTTCATGTCTGACTTCGTACTCCCCGTGAACTTGGCTGACGATGAGTTTAGAGTCGACGTATGCCTCGAGATTTTTAACGCCAATCTCATCGGCGAATTGCATCCCAATCAAAAGAGCGTTGTACTCCGCCACATTGTTGGAACAGGGCTCAGTTAATGAGACAGCTCGGGGAATCACATAATTTTGTGGGGATACGAGTACTACTCCTACCCCCGCTACTACGTGTCCCTTCGAGCTTGTTCTTGATGCACCGTCGAAGAAAAGTTGCCATACTTGACTTTCGAACGATGTCTGAGTTAGGCAGACTTCAGCAACTTCATCTGGGAGATCCTCGTAGACTTTGGCTGCCCTCGGATCTGGGTGCTCAGCTAGGAAATCCGCGACTGCTTGTCCCTTAATGGCCTTTTGTGGTAAAAAGCGCATCTCATATTGGGAGAGCAATATGGCCCATTTTGCCAGTCGGCCATTTAGCGATGAAGGTTTAGTCATAAATAACCTCAGGGGGTTGACTTTTGATATGACGTTTATAGTTTGGCCTACCAGATAGTGTCGCATTTTCTGGATAGCGAACACCAGTGCCAAACATTCCTTTTCGATCGGGTTATACGATGTTCGGCTCCGATCATTGTTCTACTCAGATAGTAGATTGCTTGCTCACGTCCTTGATCGTCATTCTGAGCGAGTAGAGCTCCTAAAGAATGATCCATCGCCCGTACGTATACCAGGAAAGGCTTTCCGGATACCGGAGCTGCAAGGACTGGTGGTTGGGTGAGGTATTATTTAATTTCCTCGAACGCGTGTTGGCAAGCGTCGTCCCAAATGAACGAGACACCCTTCTTCATTAGCTTAGTGAAAGGTTGGCATCTTCCGGAGAGGTTTGAGATGAACCTACGGATGTACGCCAATCGTCCTTGCAATCCCCTGAGTTCCTTGAGATTTCTCGGAGGTTGCATCTCCTGGATAGCGCGAACCTTTTCCGGGTCCAAGTGAATTTCGGTGGATGTTACAACAAATCCTAAGAATTTGCCACTGGCCACCCCCAGGAAGGACTTTGTGGGATTCATCTTCAATTGATGAGCCCGCATGATGTCGAAGACCACCTTCAGGTCCGCTATGTGATCACCTTTAGTGCGGCTTTTTATCGCGATGTCATCAACATAACATTCCGCCGTTTTGCGTATTTGCTGATGGAAAATGGCGTTCATGGCCCTTTGGTATGTTGCCCCTGCATTTTTCAGTCCGAAGGGCATGACGGTGTAGCAATATACCCCTAGAGGTGTTCTGAAAGAGGTATGCTTTTCGTCATCAGGATACATTTTGATTTGATTGTATCCTAAGAATCCGTCCATGAAGGACATTCGTTCGAATCCACAAGTATTGTCAATCATGACATCTGTGATCGGCAATGGGAATTCGTCCTTGGGGCAGGCCTCGTTTAGATCACGGAAGTCGATGCAGATCCGGATCTTCCCGTTCTTCTTGGCAACTGGGACAATGTTGGCTACCCAGTCGGGATGTTGTTCTTCCCTGATGAAGCCAGAATCAATAAGTTTTCTGACTTCTGATTGAATTGCCTCCATTATTTCTAGACGGAACCGTCGCTGCTGTTGTTTGACAGGTTTCACGTCTGGATAGATGTTGAGGCGGTGCATAGCCACCTGAGGATCAAGTCCTGGCATGTCCTCATAATTCCAGGCGAAGACGTCTATATACTCTTGTACAAGAGATATTAGATCCTTCTTCTCTGATGGTGACGGGCCGTCACTTATGAAGATGGGCTTAGGATTAGCCTCATCTCCTAGGTTGATCTGAACAACCTTGTCTTCTGTGGGTGGCTCGCGCTGTTCAAAGGATCTGTATCAGATTGGATCATTTCTTCATCTCCGTCTTCCAGGTGGCTTGTTGAAACCATGTTCACTGAAAGTTCTCTGAAGATGTTGCCGACACTGACATCTGACTCCCAAGATGATGTGTCTGAAGAGTAATCGTTGCTCGACGATTCTTGAGAATCGGAGGCTGATGGGACCGGAGTCGATACATAGCCCAACCCCCGGCGCGTCTGATGATAATAATCAGGGGCCTTCCCTTTCGGCATAAAGGATCGAAGCAGCGTCCTCCTTCCTTTGCCGAAGTTCAACCCGGGTCTGTTGGTCAGGTCGTACCCCATGCATCTCATCATTTTGAGTGCTTTTGGTTCATAATGACCGAACTGAGGGGACTCCTCCTCACTTCCCGAGTCTTCACAGGGCATTGGCTCAGACGAGATTCGCCCAAAAAGAATTGGTTTTTGGCCTTTTCGTCTTGCTGGAACCATAAATATAGATTCTTGCGCATTACCATTGTCTTGGTATGTCTCGAAGGACGATTTCACTGGTACATGTAACGATGTCAAAGCATCTACTGCCGACCAGGGGTCATCGTCTATTTCGGTGCTAGTGTCTGATGGTACTGAATTAGAAGCAAACACAGAAAAATACGCAAAATCTACATCTTCATTAATATACCAACCGCCTGCATCATCAGCGGAGGTATTATCAACATCGAGCTTATTAGTGCTCTTTACAGGTGGATCCAGCTCCCACACGCACTCATCTTCCTCGGGCTCGGTGTCAGCTTCGTTACCAGAGTCTGGCTCCTCTGGTTGTGGGGCTTCATCCGTCTCCACCGGATCTTGGTACAGCAAAGAGTCGGTGAAATAATTCTCGACCCCTTTGAACGGATACCTCTCGGCGATCAACGTCTGCACATTTCCACTCCCGTCAATGTACTTCATGACTTGGTGGAGAGTGGAGGGAACGATGGAGTTGCGGTGAATCCACGGTCGTCTCAGCAATAGATTGTAGGAAGTGTCGGCGTCGATGATGTAGCATGTCACTTCCGACTTGAGGCTTCCAATCTGACACCTGAGCTTGATCTTCCCCATCGGACGGGTCTGGTTGGCATTGAACCCATAGATAGTTGTCTGGGTGGGGCTCAAACGATGGATAGGAATGCCGAGATGTTGCATGACCCGGCGAGGCATGATGCTCAACGCGGACCCTGGATCTACCTGGATGCGGTTCACCTCGGACGATCCAATATACCCTGTGAAGTACAGGGGTCGATCATGCTTCCCTTTCACCTGCATATCATCTGCCATGAAGGTGATGCAGGGGGCACTCTGGGAGGTATGGAGGCAGTCCTCTACATCTTCCTCCTTCGGCACCTGGGTCACGAAGACCTCAGCATTTGCCAGAGCTTCTTGCAGAGCTTCCCTGGTCGACTTTGATAGTCTAAGAAGTTCATACAAGGTAATGCGTGCCGGGATGTTGGCCAACTGAGCCAGGACATCAAAGCGGTAAGGTGCCGTAGATCCTTCCGCGATGCCCTTTTGAAGGCTCGAGAAAATCGAGTCTCCTTCTGCTTCTCCACAGGTGGCTTTGTGGAGGGCCTGACTGGCTCCGCAGTTGGTTGTGGAGGGGCTACTGCTGTAGTACTAGTGATATCATATAATAAGGATATCATAAGCAGTGGAAATAGATAAACATGTACGTAGAGAAATATATATCTACATGTCCTCTTTTAATATCATCCCTAAGCCAGTTATCCTCGGGTCATGTCTATCTTCGTATCCAGTGTCTATTATCAATAATGTTTTCTAGTGGTGACCTGATAGTCATGAACATGCAAGTGGTGACATGATAGTCATGAACATGCTAGTAGTGACGTGAAATAAACATGCAGATGGGCATATGCAATATAGCAGATAGGATATATGCAATGAAGAAGATATATGAAGTGAACATGAAGAATATACATGTAACATGTAGGATGTCACTACAGAAAGTGTAACATGCACCAGGTAATGATCAGGTACAATAAGAAGTACAACGATACAATAGGAAAACAAGTAGGAAGCATGTATCAGGCAAGTCATGTTATTTATACAATAGTAGCAATCAGTACCACCTGGTATTTTAATTACTCTCTTCCAGTGTCCCATACCACTGGCAGTTCATACTGGAGCCCGCACTCCAGTCAAACCCATCCAGACATGGCCTACGGGTACCATTATCCAAACGAGAGAGTAACCAAATAACAAGTGTTCCCGACATCCACTATTGCTATTTTATTATGTTAATTGGAAACCCATGGTCGAGGAGTTCTTATCGGGTGGATGTATCCCGTGCATACCCGGGATCACGGCCTTAAACAAGCCCCTGGCTGCCAGGACCAGGGCCCTCCGCTAAGAGGGGAGCATGAATCAAGTAACAAGAGCTCATGGAGCAATTGGTAGGCAGCCCTCCTACCGTCCCCTGCAGTGGGAAAACAATATGGATCCAGTACATCACCCGATAAGATCTAATCAACCATCAAGTCTCCCCCATACCCCAGTTATCATTATGATCTGTTATGTCAAGTATCCAATGTAACAAGAACAATTAACAGTACATGATACGGGTAACATGATAACTGGACCAGAGCTCTGTTGATAGCATAGAACAATATAACGTGAATCGGGAACAATATATCGAGAACAATAGAACGTGAACAATATCACGGGAACAATATAACAGAATCAATAGATGTGGAAGTCCACATATCGCATATCAACAGCTCTCATGTCCAGTAACAGGAATATCCATATCAGTAACAGGTAACAATCCTATAACATGAATACAGTAACATGAAATAATAATACATGTAACATGAACGGGGATCCATATGTCAAGAATAGAACAATAATACATGTAGCATGAACGGGGATCTATATGACAAGAATGGAGAAACCATACAGGCATGTGTAACCATAATATGTAAACATAACATAAATGTGTATGATGATCATGCTAATATGAAATGCAGTAGTCCGTGCATGGTTATATCCGTGTATCAGTGGAACCTATATGTGTAGCAATATATCGGTGTATCACTCGTATATGTCCTAACAGTGATCCGTGTATAAAATAATATCATGTCCGTCTCTTAAACTACGGTAGCCATGTAAGGATGATAGCAGTGCAGGAAATAACAGTATCTCGCATTCCTGTATAATGACGGTGTAGTGTCCTAGCGTACCTGTAGAGCAGTATGTAAGGTAACTGTGTCACGATGCATGACATAATAGGGTCCAAGCCTATGGGGCTATGGTGGGCGGGTGTCAGTGGTACAGGAACGGGACATACTCGAGATCAGTCAGGCATTTACTAAATACCGTGTTTATTACAGTGTTTTAATATTGTTTACCAATTAGGATATACCAGATCATGTTTCCTATCAAGAAGTCAATCAAGTACAATTAATAGACTAAAAAGATAATTTATAAAATAAAACACTCACAAACTGACTACAGGACTGTAGCTCTCGTTCTCACGATCGCAACGGATCCAGAATCGCCCGAATCGGAGTCCGGATGCTCCAGTTATCGCCCGAATACTGAAAGTAAATAAAATAGGGTTAAATATGTAATAACAGAAATTATCCAGGGGGCTATTTGTAATTTTTAGGGGCCTAAACGTAATTAAAAATCTTACAGGGGCTAACATGTAATTTTACCTTAACGGGTCGGGTTTGATGCAAATGGGTCGGGTTTGGGTTTAAACCCAAACCCAAACCCTATTGGTTTCACCCAAAAGAGAACACCAACAGCAGCAGCTTAGAGCTGCTGCTGCTGGTCGCCTGCGGCCGTCGCCGGCGCGCGGCCGCCGCCCGCGGCGGCCGCCGTCTGCGCGCGCCTGGCCGGCGCCGCTACCCGGTGCCGGCGTTGCTCCGGCGCTCCAGGGCCGTCGAGTGACCTGTAGAGTGGAGGAGAGAAGATTTGGGGGAGGGGGCTGGGCCGACGGTGGCCCAGCCGGCGTTGCCCCGCCGGCGGTCGCCCAGGCCGGCGCCGCCTCGCCGGCGGTCGCCCAGGCCGGCACCACCCAGCCGGCGGTGGTCCGGTTCTAAGAACAGATAGAGAAGGAGAGAGAGAGAGAGAGAGAGTGGTTTGGGGAGAAAAGAGAGAGAGAGAGAGAGAGAGAGAGAAGAGAGAGAGAGAGAGGAGAGAGAGAGTGGGAGAGTGAGAGAGAGAGAGAGAGTTGTGTAAAAATGAAAGAGGGAAGGAGAGAGAGGGAGAGAATGTAAATTAAGGGGGGAGAGAGAAGAGGCGGTGATGGGTTAAGGCGGTGGGAATTCTCTGGATGAAGCTAGAGAAGAGAAGAAGAGAAGGGAAAAGAAAAGAAAAAGAAACTCGCCGTACTGTTTCAAGTACGCCTGTCCTGAACGGGTTCCCGCCATCGGTTGATTGGGCTCTGCGGCCAAGACTATCGTTTCCTCCTCTGAGTCGGTCAGTGAAGGGATATCAGTCTCCGCTTCTCGAGAGGAGGCACCCACCACATTGCAGGATGAGGCCTTTGCCTTGCCTTTGGATTTCCTGTTGGTCACAGTAGTCCATTGTTGTTCATTGACAAGGTCAGGGTGGACCCACATAATTTTTCCTTGAGGTGTAGGGACGGGTACCAAGCCTTTCTCTTGCTACTGGTGAGGGTCTGTGTTGACCACTCTCAGCTCTCCTCTTGGAATAGGAGTTACCCCCGCAGGCGTTGGAGGTTGTCTTCCGAACTGGAGAACCGACATCACATTAGCCGTCACCTTCTTCTGCTCTGGTCGGAGCTTTAACACCTCCGCGTCAATCAGAGCCTGAAGGATGTCCTTGAAGACGTAGCAGCTTTTGGTGGGGTGTCCCAACATCCTGTGATACATGCAGTAGTTGGGATTGTCGGTCTTGCCGACTTCCTCTGGGCGCCGAGCTTCAGGGAGCTTCAGTCGGTTGCTCTTGTTGAGTAGTTTGAAGAGCGAATCGACATGTTCCTCCTTGAAGGAATATTGCTTGTTGGCGCGAGGCTGACTTGAAGAGCCACTCGCCTTGCCTGATTGAGGTTTGGCGGGAGATTTGGTCTCCGTTGCCAAATTATCCTTCCGCTTTGTTTGGAGGGATGTATCTGGCGCACGCCTTGTCGACCTTTCCGGCCTAGGCTTACCTTCCTCCGCTCTGACGCGGGCAACGATCTCCTCAGCCTGTTCACCTTGTTGGACTAATTGTTTCCAGGTGCGGCTTTCAGCAACTCCTATTTGAGCAAGGAGTGAGGTTTGGAGATTGTGGCGGCATGTTTCCACCAGGGTGGCCTGGGTCATACCGCTTGGACACCGGAGTGCCATGTTCCGAAATCTTTCCACGAAAGATTTGACGGACTCCCCTTTTCGCTGTTTGGTAGCCAAAAGGGTTGGCATTGTGACTTCGGAGTCATCCTCGAAGAAGCGTGTTAAGAACAGCTTCTCCAAATCGCCCCAGTTCTTGATAGAACCTTCTGGGAGCTTCATAAACCATTCAAAGGCCAACCCTTTCAGGGTGCCGATGAACAGACGCGCCAGGATAGCATCGTTGTCTACTACATTCCCGGTTTGAGATTTGAAGTAGTAGATGTGCTGGTTGGGTGATCCCTTCCCGTCGAAGGCTTGGAGGGTTGGAGCCTTGAACTTGGGTGGGTACGGAACCAAGTCCCATTCAGCCGGATAGGGCCGGACCACTCCTACTTCTTGGAGGTATTTGCGATTGGCAAGGGCCTCGAGGCGTCGCTCCAGTTGACTCATTCTTTTAACATGAGCCTTTCCCTGGTCTTGGTCGCCTTTTACTTGCGACGAGGACTTGGACGAGCCGGAAGTAGATCGCCGCGTCTCCCCAGAAGGTTCGGAAGATGAGCTTTCTCCTTTTTTCCCTTTGCCCTTTGACTTTTTAGGAGGGGACTTCCTCCTGTCTTCGAGCAGCTGTGCAATCGCCTGCTTGAGGGAGTTGATAGATTCCTGCTGAGAAAGAATCATATCCATTTGTGCCTTCTGGATCTGCTCCAAACGTCTAGCCGTTTCCTCAGGAGTGCCTGTCATATAAGCGGAGGTCTCCTTCTCGACGGAAGAGTTTGAAGCCCTTGATTCCGCTACGGCGGAGTGAGAATCGTTCACTTCAACGCCGTGGGCTAAGGCATTATAGTCAATTGGGGGAATGGCCCCAGTCCGGGTGCGAGTGTGTCGATACACCCCTTCTGGTTCAGAGTCAGACTCGGACTCGTCTGAGCTGACTGCAAGTTGTTTTTCCTTACTCCTGCTTGTCATATTCGCAGTGAGCTCCGGGTACTCAACGTCAGAGAAGGTTCTCCTACTGTGGGAGCGTCTTCTTTTAGCTGACGGAGGAATCAGGGTCAGCTGTCTGACTAAAGACTGCTGGTGTACGCCTGATCCGCAACGGCACTCAGAGAGCATATGGATGAGCCGTTGGCAGCAACACGACGAAATGGCCTGATTGTCACTTCTTTTCTTCGTCAGATAATCCCTCAAATCCATGGGAGGGGGATTGAAAAGATTAGCCTCGCAACGTCGAAGACGGGAGGCATCCATGTGCTGTACAGCCTGGACGCAGGCATCAGGGGCGCGGTTCTTGCGCCGCAGCTGTTCAGCGCGCGTCTGGCGTCTCTGTTGAGACAAAACGCGCCTGTCGCGTTGCTGTTGAGAGAGGATGGGCTGTTGGGCCCCACGCCTATGGGCTCGTGCCTCTTGCGCTTTACGAGGCGCAGAGGTCTCATCTTGGCGTTTGGTGAGTTGGTCCTCAGAGGACCTAACTAAAGAATCTTGCGTTTGGGGCGCCAAACGCGGATTTCACGTACTAGACGTGGCGCGGGCAAGGCGCGAGATTGTACGTCGCGTCCAGCCTCAGTTGGACAACCAACGGTTCCAACTTGTAGCTGACGCGCACGTCTCCTCTGTCGACGCTCAGCGTTTCGATTGCGTCGAGGAGGTGGAGAGAGACCAACGACATCCTGATGCTGGACACCAGGGACTTTGACCACGCGGGTCTCCTGAGAGACGCTGACGCGGGTGTTCTGTGCGACGCGGTTGGTCGCAAAGGCAGACGTGCCTGGGACCACGCGGGCCTTCTGAGAGGCGTTGGCGCGTGTACCTTTCTTGGCACAGTCGGCAGCAGGGGAGCTCGAGAAAGCCACAGATCGGGCCTCGAGGCCATTCCCCGTCGAGACCCGGCGGCAGACGCGGGTCTTTGGGCTCTTGGAGCCGGAAGAGAGAAACTCTTCGTACTTCGCCTGGTCGAACTCGACAACGAGCGATTCGACCCTTCCCCTTATGGTGGACGTCATCGTGCGCCACTATTTGCTCCTCAGTGACAAATAGATTCCCCAGCGGAGTCGCCATCTCTTGTACGCGCCGGAAAGAAGAAGAGACAAAGTGATGGGTGTAAAGATTTCCTTGAATCAAATGAAACTATTACAACCAGACTTTTCCTTCCAGTTACAAGGGAGGGAGGATGTTGAGTCTTGAATCCCCCCTTTGTTTAAGGCTGGGTTCTTTGTGTGGCGGTGGAGAGTGAGTCTTGTTCTCCGTTGACCGGATGACCTTCGGGGATCTTCTCTTCGGCAGGTAGAAAGAGTAACACAGCTCTGTCTACCAAAACTCTCAAAGAGAAGGTAGGCGAAGAGCAGCTCGTACGCAGCAAGCTTGACGAAGAGTCTTCTCTCTCTCCTTGTTGATGATCTCCTCTTCTTTTTTTTTACCGCCTCCCTCTTCTGATTGCCGATCGCCTCGACCTCATAGCAAACGAGGCTATTTATAGAGGTCCTAGGGGGTGAACGTGCCCCCTGAAAACGCTCCACGATGAGGGGCCACTTCCCGCTACTTGTGCGGTGACTGGCCCCGTAATCCGGGTGGTTACAACTGAGGCGCGGGTTTAGACCCACGTGCCTTGTTGCTGAGACGCGGGTGTCGAGCCAACGCGCCTTGATGCTGAGACGCGGGTGTCGAGCCAACGCGCCTTGATGCTGAGACGCGGGTGTCGAGCCAACGCGCCTTGATGCTGAGACGCGGGTGTCGAGCCAATCGCGTCTAGAACTTGAGACTCTGCCTTTATCGGCTTGTCTTTTAGTGACTTTTAGACAGCCTACACCACACACATGGTGGGGGCCACCTCTTGAATCTGTAGGGTTACTTCCTCCCTCCTGCCTGTGCTGCCTGATGTTAGTGTGATACGCATCCTAAGTGCATATTAACGCCCACACATACATGTACAATAATAACGCCTGGGGCATATGTTATTTGGTCTCTCCTCTATTCGAATAATGGTACCAGCGTATCGGAGTTCAGATGAGTTCTATTGGAAGTGCGGGCTCCAGCATGAACTGTCGGTGTTGTGGGACGCCGATGGGAAAGGGACAAGAATAACATAAGAATATAACAACCAAATAGTAATAATATTAGGAACGTGTGATATTTGGTCTCTCCTTTGTTCGGGTCCTGGTACTCACATATCAGACCCCAGTAAGTTCTATAGAGTGCGAGCTGTAGTATGGACTATCAGTGGTGTGAGGCATTGGTAGGGAGGCGATTGAAATATCAAATGATACTAATTATTATTATTGGATAAATTAAAATGCAACATATTTATATTCTACCTATAGTGTTATGCTCTGAGTTGACACCCTGTTTTATAACATATGACCTCTGTGATACCATGATTACTCCAGACACACTCTAGTTCTGTTATTCTGAGGGCAACTCAAGTTGTACGAACTCAGACGATGGCGACGTGGGATATGTGGTATATAGAGGAGGTTTTCTTGTTTGGATTATCCCCTTGACGTATCGGTCCCGTGAATCTATAATCTAGCTTGTACAACTAGTTTTGTCCGTATTTTATTTGTCGCATGTTTAATGTATTTATCACATGTTTGTGCATACCTATGCTCTCCATATTGTTTTCTATATATGTTTTCCGATTCAGATTTATTGATATACATGTATTTACTTGATCTTGGATTTACTGTCATTTCTTTTATGTTACTTGTCATTGTCTGTACCTGTATGTCTGAGCCACCTCACTTGATCGTGTACATGTGTGACTGCTTGCACACGCCAACTGGCTATATTATATGTACTCGCTAGGTTGCATCTAACAACCCTGGATCCTCATATCCAGATCCTGGAGTCTGACCGTGGCGATCTTGCTGTACCTGATCAGAATGACGCAGCGGGAGCGTGGATTAGCAGTTGCCTGTCCGGACTCTCTTTCTTCCAGCCTCTCCTTGATCGGCTCGCGGGATTCTCATCTTGCTACTCGTGAGTACTTTCCCGTATTTCATATTGTACATCCTGCTTTTGAGCTTCATGGTGATCTTATATTCTTGAGATATTATACCATGCCTTGTGATAACTGTGTACTTGTGTTATTACCACTGTGCCTTCGTACTCTGATTCTTGCCTGTACTGATGTTTAGCGTATATATGTGAGGGTATTTCCGACCTGCGTATATACGTCGCAGTAACGTCTCCGTACCCGCCGGATCGGGGCGTTACAACAATGGTGGGTTTTTTTTTTTAAAGCGGCCAGAGGACAATGAAGGCCTAAAATCATTCCCATTTGGGTAGCACAATTGTCTGTAATTTAACCGGTTTGCGAGCAAAGGCCCCTTACAAACCCGTGGGCCCTATGATGGAGGGCCCATATAGTTACCTGGGCTTCTGCAGTTTGTCTACAATTTAGTGTTTTTCCAAAGTTAGGCCATTGCATGCAATGTGGCCCGTGAAGGAAGGCCTGGCATATTAGTTGCCTGGGTCTTGGGCTTTATGCTTTTACGAGCTTTTATGAACAATGCAAAGTCCTAAACAAAAGGGAAACTAGATAGGTAAGGGGCAAGGTGGGAAATTCCTAGGACGATGCAATAAACTTATACATAAGTTTCATTTTATTTGAGAAATAATGGTAGCATTTGGACTCGATACCTCTTCACGAACGAACCGAAGAAGCTCGGGTAATTTTATTTTAAATCATTTATATTTGTTAAAATTTAATCCATTGAATTTACAAGGGCAACGCCTCGATCAATTAAAGGCTCAATTGGCAGGAAAGAAATACTTCTTTCCAACATTTTTTTTTCCATAAAAGTTCTGTTAAATGTAGTTACAATTTATTTGCCATGAAACCTTTCGTAACTTTATTTCATTTTTGAGGCTAAAATTGTTGAAAGTTTATAGTATGTTTTTCAAAATAGTTGAGAGTTTATGCTATCTTAGTGAATGTTAGCTTCAGTTTTATTTGTCAATGAACAAGATTTTTAGTACCAACTCATATCATTTGAAACTGAGTACAACTCACGCAACAGAACACTTTTCTTTGTGTTTGTGAAAGTCATAAGTTTGAATCTTCCTTCCCATCTACGCAGGCAAAAAGATCTTTCAAACTGAATTTGAAGAGCACCATAAGAAGCATATTAC
The DNA here is from genome assembly GCA_038442645.1 of Agave tequilana. NCBI lineage: Eukaryota > Viridiplantae > Streptophyta > Magnoliopsida > Asparagales > Asparagaceae > Agave > Agave tequilana. The sequence continues at coordinate 1,860 of JAVJIF010014599.1, read as the reverse complement.
ACAATAACTCAACTTTGCGTCTGATTTGTGTGTATTAGATATATAGTTTATTTCCTTACACTAACAAGGATCATTTTCGGGCTGTAATGTAAATCCAGGGGCTTTCCTCTGGAAAGAAAAAAAGAGTAAGGAAAAAAGACAATAATATTACCATTTATCATTTTCATTAAAAATCATAAAAAATGCCTAGAGAAAAAGGGGAGAAAACAAGAGGATATAATTACAAATACAACCAACGAGAAGCGGAGAGGCTGAACCGGACCGGTCAGCGCGGGTTTAGGTTGGTTCGGGCTGTTGCGGTCTTCAATTCTCTTCAAGCTCCGACCGCAACACCCTCGTCTCTCCTCTTTTCGCCGCTTAAATAAACCCTAAAAAAAAAAAAAGGAAAAATCTTCTCTTCTCAAAATGACAGAGAATCAATCGAAGAAGAAGAGAAACCCTAATTTCTCCGCCAAAAACCCCAAGAAGAAGGTCAAGAAAGAAGAAAAAATCAACAAGAAGAAGCAGCGAAAGCCAGGCCCCCGCTTGCCCTCGTCCCTCCGCGACGAGCTCGACCGCCTGAACCCTAACCCTAGCGCCTCCGAATCTGAATCCAATGGCGAAGGGGAGGACGCGGCGACCGTCGCCGGTGACCTGTACGAGTACGAGGAGGAGCTGCCTCAGGAGGAGTCGAGGAAGAACCGGCGCTTCGATCCCATCGAGAATTATGAGTATGAACTCCCCGAAGACTTCAAGGTTGAATTTTTTCACTGTTTTCTTCCTTTTCTTTGTTGATTTATTAATTCCTTAGCTGAGGTTTTGAGAGGGGATTGTGTAGGACGAGGATGTGCCATCAGATGATGATGAGGATATACCATTGGATCAATCGGAAGACGAGGGTGACGAAGGGATAAGCATTTGAGGATGCTTGAGGGGATCACTGGAATGCCGAGCGAAGCTTTTGATGGTGAGATTTGTCTCTGATTATTGGGGAAAAAATCATTGATACGTCCCTATTTTTATCTGAATTGTTTTTTGATAGGCAAGGAGAAGAAGGAAGTGGTTTTCGCAGATTTACAAGGCGATTTTGATAAGGGAAAACTCAGCATTAGTGATCTTTTGGACCCTCTTCATGGGAAGTCCGGATATGGCAAGCTTAGGAAGAGATTAGATCAAATAGAGAAGAAGCAGATGGCGGTTCAGGCCCCTCTGCCAAAGGTCGAGAAGGAGAGATTGGAGAGGAAGGTGGCTTATGAGCACTCGAAGAAGGACATCACTAAGTGGGAGCCGCTGGTGAAGAAGAACAGAGAGGCCCCCACTCTATATTTTCAGGAGGATGTGCACGTGGCAGTTCCGACTGTGGGAGCCATTGCTTCTGAGTTTGAGCCGAGGACGGAGTTTGAGAAGAAGATGGCTGCATTGGTCGTGATCGGAGGTTTCAGAAGCTCACTTGAAAGATGGTGCTAAACTACTAGAGCTTAATAAGGTGTGCAATCTGATGACATTCTGCTAAAATTGTTTACATGGGTTTTAAAAATTAGATTGAATTTTCATCCCTGCTAGAATCTGTTAGTTTGAGACCTGTATTGTTATCATCTATTTTTTCTATGAATTTAAATGAGCATCCTTTAAACTTAGCATTAACTTAATTGAGGTGCTGAATATCTTCTATTAGGCCTTAGTAATTGAGATGCTAAATATCTTCTATTAGTGGGCCTGTTTCATGATGCTCGACATAATCTTGATCCTGACATATAAATTAAACAGGGTTTCAATATGTTTTGAAATAACAAAATCACATGTATAATCTCCCCAAGTTTTCCAACCATGAAAAAATATATATTCGGTATGAATAAGCAAAAGGGACTTTTTGCCAGAAAA
>JAVJIF010014598.1:0-153484 GCA_038442645.1 Agave tequilana | reverse complement strand
CAAACCACAAGCCTCAACCTCTACCAAAGAGGGAGCAAACAATCACCCGATCAACCTCTACCAAAGAGGGATAACAACAAAAGCAAGGGTGTTTACAACAAGTGGTTTCTTTCAACCACAAACAATCTCTCTTTCTCTTTTCACAAAACAAATGATCCTAATAGATTAGGATAGAGGATAGCTCAAGTGTGGAAATAAAGTGTTTTGATCAAAGAAATACTCTTGGGAAAATACCAAATAGATATGGAAATTTTAGATCAAAAACAAACTTCCCAAAAACCTAATTTCTTTGAAATAAAACAAAACACTTTAAAACAAATAGATGAATCCTTTTGGCACTTAAACTCTTTTGAAAACTATTTAAACACTTTAGAAACACTGAAATTTTTCTTGTCAAAGGTCTTATCAAAATCCCCAAAGAGATGGGGTATTTATAGCCCAAACAGAAAACTAGCCGTTAGGCTGATCTGGCAGCCTGACAGGCTAGCGGTCGGTCGGCGGCCGACCGCCAACGGTCAGAAATATGACCGTTGGGCAATCCGGTCGGCCGCCTGGCCGACCGCCCAGATACAGAGAGCAAAGTTCTCTGGTCCGGTCGGCCGCCCGGCCGACCGTCCCTGTGTCTGCCAAACGTGCACAAGCCTGTGCACGTCAGTCGACCGCAAGGGTCGACCGGCCTTTGGTGCGGTCGACCCGTGCGGTCGACCGACCTGGCCTGTCAGCCACAGTCTGGGTCAGAAAACACATGTAAAGAATATTTCTAAAAATCTTTTAAGTCTTGTAAAATTCCCAAAAATAGTTTTATCATTTTGCATTGATATAAAACATGTGATAAAAATTTCAACTCAAATATCAAGCAATTTGAACTATTTTTGTGTTTTAACATTTTTACCAAAAATCAAACTTGTATTTTATCAAACTTGGATTTTTCAACACATGAATAGGATAGTCAAAATAAGTTTGTATAAAGTTTAAGCATGCATGTTAGAAAGTATAAAAGAATATATCTACTATACATAAACCAATTAAACTTGTTTTTGATCAACTATTCATGAAAACCAATATCAAAAACAAAACGTGTATGTGTATTGTGCACTTGAGCATATCAACTATACTTATCTTTACAAATGAATCTAAACACACTAAACTATGAATACCTAAGTCTTCTTGACGATCTTCATCTTCAAGTCGACTCGGTCCAAACTCCGTGATCCAACGAGCAAGGCTATGTATCTTGATGCACGGGCCCTGGAATCACCATGTGAAAGCTTCCAAACTCCTCTTTTTGAAGCAATCACAACTAATATCTTGTTACATGATCTGAAACTAAAATCACAAGATTATTAGTAAACATAACTACATGAGTTAATCATCATCAAAACTAGAGAGGAAGGCCTCCGGGCCAACAATCTCCCCCTTTTTGATGATGACAAAACTCATGGAGTTATATATGAAAGGATTAAAGTCAAGCTTCAAAGAAGCTCCCCCTTAACTCATGCATAAACAAATAAACAATAAATATGCATGAATGACAATGCATAATCATGCATAACAATAAAAGGCTCTAGATACACAATGAAATGTTCAAAAACAAAACATGCTCTAGATACTAATTAAAATTAAACTGAATTAAACTTAATATATGCAAAACATAAATATGAATATATAAACCAAAATCTTTCTCCCCCTTTTGTCAATCATCAACAATGGGGTAAACAATCAAAATAAAACAAAATCTTCTCCCCTTTTTAATACAAAGAAACAATCATCAATGAAGGGGTAAAAGCAAAACAAAGTCAATAAATTTTTCTCCCCTTTTTATTCGAAACAAAGAATCAACAAAAGGTTAATAAAGAAATGTTCTCCCCCTTTTTGTCTAAAACAAAACAAAACCAAATAGGGGTGACAATCAATTAAGGTACCAATTGAAAATATGTCAAAGTAGCATCTTGATACCAATTGAAAGTAAACATAAATCAATCAAAATGATATATGCGATATACATTCATGAAGAGGAAGATGTGAAGCTTCCCTACATAGATACATTACATGAAGGAGGGATGACAAGCCCTAATTCACATAACGTACACTATATAATGCATAAGAGGAGATGTGAATCTCCCCCTACACACGTGTACCACATAAAGAAGAAATTGTCAAGCTCTTCAATACAAGATACACTTATCATGAATCTATATGTAGAAGAGATGTTAAGCTCTCCTTGCATATATGCAATATAAATCAAAACTTTTGTATTTATTTTCTAAAACAAAATTTTGAGATACCAATTTTAAAAAAAACATTCAAATAAACATTTTGATATCAAAAGAGAGTATTTTCTTTTTAAATATATGATATCAAATGAAATGACTATTTTCTATCATAAAACAAGGGAGTGTAAAGGTAAACCAAATACCAATTAAAATACAAAAATAAATTTTCTCCCCCTTTATGAAATACCAACTAAACAATGTTCACTTTTATTTTAACAAGCCTACACATTGTTAAAAAAAAAAATTTGAAGAATCAATTGAAAATAAGGTTTGAATTAAGAATACCAATTGAAAGCTAAATCAATTGAAACAAAATTAAGCTCAAGTTTAGCATAAACACAAACATATATATATGGATGGAAAATAGATACCAATTGAAATTGATATTATTTGAAGTGCAAGCATACATATATACAAACATATATGAGTATACAAGAAAGGTCAAAATTGATACCAATTGAAAGAGTCCAATGATACCAATTGAAACAACAACAATGATCAAGTGTATACATCATATAACTAACACCCAACACATGCTTATGTTTAAAAGATTTTCAATGTAAAGCATACACAAGGCATGGTCTCCCAACCAACCGCCCGTAGATGGTAGGGGTTTTTAAAAATAGATTTTTAGAATAAAAGTATGTTTGAAAAACACTACCAAATGAAGAATACCATAACTAGTTATTGAAAAATTGTAAACTAGTACGAAATCTTCAAATAAGGAATAAAACAAAATTATTTTTCATGAAAATATGAAATTCATAAATAGTCAACACTCATAATCGATTAAGCATAAATATGACTCATGAAAACAAACACATGAGTAAACAATAAATGTGAGTATACAAATACAATGTGAAGATCATAATCATGAAAGAAGGACAATAAGCTCAATATTCCTTGAAACATGAAAACATGAAATTCATCAAAACTTATTTAATCTTCAAGGTATATGTATGTCCTATACAAACTAAGGTATACATACATATCCAAACACAACGAGTCCACAATGATATATGCATGAAGGCACGTGGCTCAAAAGGATGTATATGTATACAATAATTTGGATAAAATGGACATATACATGAAGTTAAACAAAAATCATAAAACAATTCCAAAAAGGGAATACAAGTTTAAAATGCATGAATCATCAAAACTAGACTATACTAGCACATCTAATGGGTTCAAATAAGCATTCAAGCTCAAACATATATAGATTTATTTGTGACCCACTATATGCACAAAATATATACCTAGTCTTGATGAAAACTAACATTTAAACATATATTCAAAATATGAAGCATCAAACAAGATGTAAATCAACATGAAAAACATAAACATGATTATTATGCAAATTTACATGTTATTAAACCTATGATAAGCATGATAGCTAAACAAACGGTGAGAAAATAAAATAATAGTCCATATTAAACATGGGTGTCTCAAAAGGGCTATACATGTATGTCAAGGATCTAATAAGCATGGCATTATCATAATAATCTACAAACAATAAAACATGCTATAAACAATGAATATGAAAGCATGCAAACATAAATAAGGAGTTAGAAATCGTTACCAAAACCTAGAAGGCAACTTTCCTTGTCTCCAAAACATGGTGGTCCTCTCCACCAAACCTTCCCTTGAAAGTGATGCATCCAAATAGTTTTCTTTAAGTACGGAACGCATCCACTCCAAGGTACCGCTACTCTCACGTCGTGTGAGAGCCCACACCTACATCAAACATAAGAGGGGTGGTCTTTGGTACCCATATCTTATTGGGTCCATGGGGTTAGTACCATTCCTAACCCGAACAAATTTATTTGCTAAATTTAAAACATGTATACAATCATAGCAAAATTTAGTAAGGTGGCCCTTACGTTCACAATGTGTACAAGTGTACACATGAGCATACATGTGATGATGGTGTCCGTGAGGAGCATATGTATACCGTGATGGGTGTGCATGAATAGATGGAACTTGTTTCTTTCGAAACAAAGATTCCAATCGTGTATGCCCAACAACACATTGGCTCAAAGTGGAGCCCAAACAATCAACACTCTTCTTAAGCATGGATATATCATTGTTAATCAAAGAAGAAGTGTGGCATGCAATAGGTGTTCTAGGTGAAGCATGGCAACATGAGAAACAATATCATTTTTTAAAGATTTATTTTTCTTTAAACAAATTTTTAATTCTTTTGAGATAAAATCAATTTCATTTTTCAAAATATTGTTATCTCTTAAAATAGAATCTATTTTAGAAGATAAAACCTCATTATTTTTCAAAACAACATGGCAATCATTTTTAGATTTTAAAAACTCATTTTCTTTAAGTGCAAGTTCTAATTGAGATCTCAATGAATCCCTTTCATTATAGATCTCAACCTTCTCTTGCAAAACATTGTTAGGTCTAGAATGCAAATTTTTATTTCTTTTTCAATACCTAGACTTTTCTTTATCAAAATCTTATATTTTTCAATCAATTTTTCACAAATAATAGATAGTTCTTCATTCAAAGCATGGGCATCAATATAATCATCACATGAAGAACTAGAATCAAAACTATCTAGTTGAGTTTCCGATTGTACCTCAAGGGAGTCATTCCCTTGAATCATATAGCATTGTTGTGGCTCGGATTCATCTCCACTAGATACCTCTTCTTGTTGGATTGGCATTTGAAGCTCGGAGGTGGTGGTGGTTGTCAACTTATTCCACACTGTAAAGGCGGAATCAAGATTAGAAACATGCATAAGATAATCTTTAGGTAGCGTGCTTCTAATGGCCTCAAGGGCTTGTGCATTGGCCCCTATATGCTTGGTAATGGCAAGGTGAACCTTATATCCTAGGGTTTGTAGGTAAATGGACATCCTAGTCTTCCAAACAATAATGTTGGAAGGGTCAAACATAGGTGGGGTCATGAAGTCCATGGATGTAAACTATATGTGTGCAAACAAGCAAATGCAAATGTAGATTAGTTAAACAAGGATCTCACTCCTAGAATGTTAAGTCTAAGTATCAGGAGCGTAGGCTCTGACACCAATTGTAAAACACCTAGAGGGGGGTGAATAGGTGTAAGTGCTAATCTAAAAACTAAATGCGCTAAATGCGGAAGCTTAAAACAATTATTGCAACACACTTAGTACAACACACAAGTGTAGCCGAATTCCCCGTGAAGGGCTCTGGACTAACTCCTCTTGATTCCCCTAGATATGGGTTGAGGTGCTATATGAAGCTCTTGTGGTTAAGTACAAGTGAGGCACACACAAACAAGCCAAGCATATAATGGATATATAGCAATATGAAATAACGCAAGGCACAAATGCAAGCAATAAGATATGAATGAATGAATGATGCTTTGCACAATATAAAGAGAGTTAGAGAGACAATGGATCAAACGCAAACACAAAGATATGTTTCGAGTTCGAGCCCCAAGCTCAACGTCCCCGCCTTCACCGAGAAGGATTTCTCATTCACTATCTTGTCCACCGAGGACTCCCACCGAGGAAACCTTCACCGAGAAGGATTTGTTACAACAAAGGGAGTACCGAACTCCTCTCTCAAACACCGCCTCACAACCGAGGGGTAGGCCCGTAGCCAAACAACAACCAACACCTCTACCGAAGAGGATTTATAAACCAAACTCCACCTCTCACTAGAGGGAGCAAATCACAAGCCTCAACCTCTACCAAAGAGGGAGCAAACCAATCACCCGATCAACTTCTACCAAAGAGGGATATAACAAAAGCAAGGGTGTTTACAACAAGTGGTTTCTTTCAACCACAAACAATCTCTCTTTCTCTTTTCCACAAAACAAATGATCCTAATAGATTAGGATAGAGGATAGCTCAAGTGTGGAAAAACAAAGTGTTTTGATCAAAGAAATACTCTTGGGAAAATACCAAATAGATATGAAAATTTTAGATCAAAAACAAACTTCCCAAAAACCTAATTTCTTTGAAATAAAACAAAACACTTTAAAACAAATAGATGAATCCTTTTGGCACTTAAACTCTTTTGAAAACTATTTTAAACACTTTAGAAATACTGAAATTTTCTTGTCAAAGGTCTTATCAAAATCCCCAAAGAGATGGGGTATTTATAGCCCAAACAAAAAACTAGCCGTTAGGCTGATCTGGCAGCCTGACAGACTAGCGGTCGGCCGGCCGGCCGACCGCCAATGGTCAGAAATATGACCGTTGGGCAATCCGGTCGGCCGCCCGGCCGACCGCCCAGATACAGAGAGCAAAGCTCTCTGGTCCGGTCGGCCGCCCGGCCGACCGTCCCTGTGTCTGCCAAACGTGCACAAGCCTGTGCACGTCGGTCGACCGCAAGGGTCACCGGCCTTTGGTACGGTCGACCCGTGCGGTCGACCGACCTGGCCTGTCAGCCACAGTCTGGGTCAGAAACACATGTAAAGAATATTTCTAAAAATCTTTTAAGTCTTGTAAAAATCCCCAAAAATAGTTTTATCATTTTGCATTGATATATAACATGTGATAAAATTTCAACTCAAATATCAAGCAATTTGAACTATTTTTGTGTTTTAACATTCTTACCAAAAACCAAAACTTGTATTTTATCAAACTTGGATTTTTCAACACATGAATAGGATAGTCAAAATAAGTTTGTATAAGAAGTTTAAGCATGCATGTATAGAAAGAATATATCTACTATACATAAACCAATTAAACTTGTTTTGATCAACTATTCATGAAAACCAATATCAAAACCAAAACGTGTATGTGTATTGTGCACATGAGCATATCAACTATACTTATCTTTACGAATGGATCTAAACACACTAAATTATGGATACCTAAGTCTTCTTGACGATCTTCATCTTCAAGTCGACTCGGTCCAAACTCCGTGATCCAATAAGTAAGGCTACGTATGATCTTGATGCACGGGCCCTGGAATCACCATGTGAAAGCTTGCAAACTCCTCTTTTTGAAGCAATCACCAACTAATATCTTGTTACATGATCTGAAACTAAAATCACAAGATTATTAGTAAACATAACTACATGAGTTAATCATCATCAAAACTAGAGAGGAAGGCCTCCGGGCCAACATGAATATCTCATCCATCTAGACACAAAATTTAACATGTGAATATACCACGTTCATCACCAATGAAAGGATAACACACTCCAACCATCATCCGTGTGTTTCTATAAACAAATTACACCTGAATTCAGCTTAAAGATTCACTTGAAATTCCTCATTTCCCAACACTTTTCTCCTTTTTACTTCATACCTTGATGGGTTCTCTCTCTCTCTCTCTCTCTCTCTCTCTCTCTCTCTCTCTCTCGCTCTGTGAAATAGCTCCATCAAATTAATATTGGGATCCATGGTTAATCCAAAAATAGATAATAGGTTTTAAGTCTAAGATCTTTTAGCATATTAGTTTTAATATCTATCTTGATATATCTTATAACTTCACCAAAATTAAGAGAGAATTGTGTGGCTTTATAACACAAAAGGAAAAAAAAATTATAGATATGATGGATTTGTAAATTCAAGTTAGAAAGGGACTAGACTAGATATTTTAGTAAGAGAAATGAAAAGAAAATCCCCTTTAATCCTTTAAGAGAAACGGTGACTATGTGATCAAAAGATACATATTTTCCTATGTTCATGATATGTATGTATTGAAACATGCGCAAAAGCAATTGAGCCCAATGATTATGCTATAAAACAAATAACTGATATACAAGAGAGTTTTTTGGATCTAGATTCCTAACAAATTTCTTATTTGGATATTAGTCCCTAATAATATTATATTTTAATATTAGTTCCTCATAATTTATTGCTTAATTGTAATAAGTCCTTCTACTTGATAATTTATCACAAACTAAGAAATATCCTATTACTCTCTAATTATGTTAGCACTTTTATCTTATTATCTCTTTTCTCCTACACGTGTCAGTCCAAATTACCCAACAATCTTCTCGCCTTCTGCTTTTCTTTGTCAATTGGCTTCTCCTTTTTATACTTATTTTCCCGCAAAGAATTTTTCTTCTAAAATTTTTATTCAATTCCATTGACACTTTCTCGCTCATGCATATTCAAAGTTTTCTGAGAAAAATGCAAATTCTAAGTTTAGACAAATTTGTAATTTAACATCCTAATTGAATTTCTATCATGATTACTTACAAGATTTGAATGAAATAAATAATAAATGACTAAAATCCAGTGAACATCATATTGTGGGAGACTAATACTCAAATAAAAATTTTGTTAGGGACTTATATTCTAAAAACCCTCTACAAGATATTATCTTTAGCAGTTACTACATTCTAAATATTAGTGGATAATTTAGCAATTAGTAAATGTTAGATGCAGGATTCGATCTGACAACTAATCAATATCACCGATCTAATTGGCTAGGTCGGTGAATATCAGGTGGGAGGTTTTTCTTTTAGTAGAAAGTTCCTTATTTACAGAACCACCTTTCAATTACTTTTCTTGGTTAAACATCAATTAGACTAATATTAGTCAGTCTCAATATACAGTAATAGTTATGAGCATAAATATTTGAGTATAACCCCTGTATAAAGAATGTTAGTTCACTTATATAGCAATTGAAGTGAGGTACGCATGTAGCGAATCTCCTTAAGACAATTACGTCCCCCGCTTCGGTGCTAACGGGTTACTGGACCTGGTCTCCCAAGATATAACACTCCTTCACGGTATTTGGATAGTACTACCAAATCACCGTACGGTCGAACTGTAGTTAATCAGTACCTTCATAGGATTTCAATGCAGTAGGACGAAGACAAATTTCAGAAAGAATACTTGCCATAATTTTAGAGAATTATTTACTGTAGAGAAAAGAGAAAGAGAAAAATTAATGTCTTAGGAAGACAGAGATTCAGACAACAATTCTATTTAAGAATCTGTTAAATTTTCTAAGCCTTTTTTGAGAACGAAGCTTATTCTTGCTTCAGATTTTTCTTCAGAATCTGAGTCTTTTTCAGACTCGAATGTTGTAAAAGGAAGAAGAGAGAAGAATAAAATTTTGTTCAGTGTGTTTTAATCCACGATGAGGAGCGCTATTTATAGATTTACTATAGCACTCTCATTCATTTACTATAGCACATGCACATACAGACCTGTTCTTTGGAGTGCATGAGAAAAGGGAAAAAAAACTAAACGAAAATCTCCCAGGCCGCAAGCAATAGCGGTACTCAAAACGAAGCACTCAAAACAAAACCAATAATAATAATAATAAACCTAGATTTTTCTATAGTAAATGAATGAGAGTGCATGGACTTTTATGGCACTCCTGGAAACTGTTTAGAGGGCATAATGGTCCTTTGGAGTTCAAGCAGTTGCAATGGTTCTGTCTGAACTGTTGCAACTGTTCGTTCTAGACAGGAACCGCGTGGCAGTTCCTTCCAACGGTTGCAGCGCAACGGACGGGTAGCGGAGCGGGTTGAGACTCGCTTGTAACACCAAACCCGTGTGGCCCGATTCAAAAAGAACAGGGTCGGGTTGGACCTGAGCTCGCGTCCGCGCCCGGACTCGAACCAGAGCCTGAGCCCCAGCGCCGGCGCCGCGCCAGATGGGCGGGGGCGGTGGAGGCAGCGCGCGGTGGGCATGGTTTCTCCCAATCATGCGCGAAAACTCCAAGTACCCAAAGGGCCCGTCTTTTGTTCTCATTTTTCTCTATTTGTACACATAAATTGTCCAACTCATATCCAATGTGGGACTGAATAGTTTTAGCTACCTTTAATCCCCTTTAGCTTTTGAATTAGGCAAACTTTAGGCTTAAATATCTCATTCATTTTAAAACAGAATTAAGCATGTAAATATACCATGTTCATCTCCAATGGAAGGAGAACACACTCCAACCTTTATCCTGTTAATTCTATCAATGAATCATGCCTTAATTTAGCTCAAAGATTCATGTTTAATTTTTTATTTTCCCAACAATCCCCCACAATGAATGGAGATTCAAGGAATTGACACACAAAGAGACTGATTCTATAGTGAAAGATACTTTAGAAAAAAACTGCATCTGGATAGGTGATTTAGGTCTTGAACCTTCCATAGCGAAAGATTTATCGGACTTAATAGATAATCAGTGAACTATGTCTTAAACTGTCAGCCGTTATTGTAAGACAAATTAACAAGCTTCACACAGTAACTTTTTAAAATCAACTTTAGTTCTCATTTGTGTCCATTTTGACCCTAGACATTCTTAGTTTTAGAGAGTATCTTTAGGGAATAACAACCTCCATAGAGATTCTCAAAGAGCCAACCCAGCTCTATACTCACATAGGTTATCGTTCTATTAAGAGTAGTCTACTCTACCCACTTGTTTTAATAACAAGATATAGGTATCATTAAAAGCGTTAAGATTATCCTTAATCCACTTGTAAAAAGCACTTGGGTGCACCATAGGAATGAGTTGGAGTCAAGTTCGTAAGTGCTTACTCACAGAGTCATACTAGTTTTTCCTCTTTAACTTAGTCCGTAGGATCTTCAGTCGTTAATCCATTAAGCTGACTCGATAAGGTTAGGCTTTTAGACTCATTCCCCTTGATGCGCAGTTTATACGCTCTTCACTTAAATTTTTAGTAAACTAATCCGATAAATTATCTTTTGACGATACAAAGTCAATAGAGATAATTTCATTTGAGAGCAACGGCTTAATGGTATTATGTCTATGACGAATGTATTTAGACTTACCGTTATATATAAAATTTTGTGCCCTAGATATCGCTGCTTAATTATCGTAGTGAATGCATATGGCGGGCACTGGCTTTAACCATAATGGTATATCTTCCAAAAAATATCGAAGTCATTCTGCTTCTTCTCCAGCTTTGTCTAAGGCTATGAATTTTGATCCATTATGGAACGGGCAATACATGTTTATTTGAAAGATTTTCAGGATACTGTTACGCCTCTAAGACATAAGTAAGTTGATTTTGATTCTTCAGAATCTGCAATCCAATTAGCATCACTGTATCCTTCAAGTATTAGTGGATATTATTCATGTCTCAAGGCATATTCCTTGATATGTGATACGTAACTTAATACTCGTAGTAAAGCAGTCCAATGATCATCACTAGGGTTACTAATGTATCTGCTTAATTTGCTTACAGCGTAAGCAATATCAGGTCTAGTGCAATTCATTAAATACATTAGACTTCTGATAATTTGAGAATACTCTGACTGTCATACTTCAATTCCTGTATTCTTGCGAAGGTGGATGTGTGGGAGAAAAAGATTTGTATTCTTTTTTATCCCATGATCCTTGAATCTCTCTGTCATCTTATCCACATAGTGAGATTGAGATAGACTGATTTCATTTGGTATTCTTGTAATTTAAATTTCTAAAATTACATCAGCAACCCCCAGATCTTTTATATCAAAATTGTAAGATAACATGCTTTTAGTGGACTTAATAACTTCAATATTAGTTATAAATATCAACATGTCATCTACATATAGACAAACAATGATATATGTATCTCAACTATTTTAGTGTACACACTTATCACATTCATTAATAGTGAATTCATTTTTGATCATGACACTATCGAATTTCTCATGCCATTATTTTGGAGTCTGCTTTAGACCGTATAAGGATTTAACCAATTTACATACTTTATTTTCTTGGCCCTTGACTATAAATCCTTCAAGTTGCTCCATATATATTTCTTCATTTAATTCACCATTTAAGAATACAATCTTGACATCCATTTGATGAATATCTAAGGGCATGTTTGGTTGCAAGGAAGTGGCACTTCCCTATGTATCCAAACACCGGAAAAGGAAATTAAGAAAACCTCTTTTCCTTTTCTCTTTTCTCTTTTCTCTTTTACACAACCATTTTCTCACTTTCAGAGTGTTACAATTAATTTTGTGGTCATGTAAATCTCATTTGTAATAAGTTATAACATAAAACAGTTAATTTTTTGATCATGTAAATCTTACTTGCATTCTAATTACAGTCTTTTTTAATTTTTCTTAATTAACTTTTATTTTAATATTATTTTGCAGTCAACTTTATGGTCAACTTTTCACTTTCACTTCCGCATTATCATCTAAACACCAGAAAAGACATAACATTTTATAAACAATACTTTCCACCAACATCCAAATACTGAAAAACTTACTAATCAATTCTCAAGTTCCAAAGGAAACTATAACCACTTCCTCACTTCCACCCTTAACCAAACAGGCCCTAAGTTGTACAATACAATACTGCAATCGCTATTAACATCTGAATGGAAGTTATTCTTGTTACTAGAGAATAAGCATCGAAGTAGCCAAGCTCTTCCTTTTATCGATAACCCTTGGGTACTAATCTAACCTTGTACTTAACGATAGATCCATCAGGTTTTAATTTTCTTTTGAAAATTCACTTACTCCCAATTGGTTTACTATCAGGAGGCGAGTTTGTCAATTCTCAAGTATAATTGCTTAGGATGGATCCTATTTCGTTATTTATACCTTCTTTTCACATTTGTGCTTCTGGGGTAGACATAACCTCTTTAAATGTTTGAGGCTCGCTTTTAATAGCATATGCTATGAAATCTGGACCAAAAGATTTTGAGATTCTTGATCTCTGAATTCTTGATTCAATTTCTACATTAACAATTGGTTCCTTAGGGCTTTTGTCCCTGAACACCATCTCGTGTGTTCTTTCCCAGAAATCCTATCTTCTTCCCATTTGTATGGAAAGATATCTTCAAAGAACACAACATCTCGAGATTTGATAATCAAGTTTACATGAATATATAGTATTTTTGATTTATGTACTAGAAATCTATACGCACTGCTATTTAAGACATAGCCTATGATATGCAGTCCATTATTTTTTGTTCCTAACTTGATCTTTTTAAGCAATGGTGCTAGTATCTTTGTAAGGCACCCCCACATTTTGAGGTAATGGTAAGAAGGTGCCCTTCCATGCCATAACTCAAATGGTATAAAATCAAGTTTCTTATGGGATACTCTGTTTAGAACATAATTTGCAGTTAACAGAGCTTCCCCCCATAAGTTCTGTGGAGTTTCAGAACTTACGAGCATGGAATTGACCATCTCCTTCAAAGTTTTGTTCTTCTGTTTAGCACTCCCATTTTGCTGAAGAGTATATGGTGCTGTAGTTTGATGAATTATACCAAACTTAGCACATAACTCACTAAATTCATTTGATTCATATTCTCTGTCTCGATCAGTTTTAGATTCTTTATATTCTTGTTGAGTTGATTCTCAACTTCGACTTTATATGTTAGAAACATATTCATTACCTGATCCTTACTGTTTAGAAGATACACATAACACTATCTTGTACAGTCATCAATAAAAGTAATAAAATACTTTTTTCTGCATCTTGTTGGTACAAATTCAAGTTACATAAGTCACTATGAATTAATTTTTAAGGTTCTGTATTTCAATCAATTGAGTGAAATAAACTTTTTACGAACTTAGCTTCAACACAAATCTCACACTTATGAATTTCTTTCAAGTTGAGTTTAGAAATATATTCTAAATTAGACAAGTTTTGTAAGAACTTGTAATTTATATGCCCTAATCTAGCATGCCATAAAATACAAGACTCAAGCAAATTAAAAGAAGATTTTTCTTTATTTATAAGTTTTGGGTACAGATACATAGACTTTTTATCCACTATAGCAGTATTGGCCTTAAATAGGCCATCAACAAGATAACTCTTACCGACATACATCCCACCCTTAATAATTACAAACTTATCTGATTCGAAAAACTATTCTAAAACCTTTCTTATTAAGGATTGATCCAGAGATCAGGTTTTTGCGAATATCTGAAACATGTAGTACATCGTTCAGAGTGAGCTCTTTCTCGGATGTCCACTTCAAGATGACCTTTCCTTTTTCCTCAACCTTGGAGACGGTTGCCTATAAAAAGTTGCTCATCTTACTCTAATTTTGATATTCAGAAAATAATAATTTCTCAGAGCTGATGATCTGAGTAGCCCTAATGTCTACCCACCAATCCTTATTGTTGGTTGTCAGATTCACTTCTGACACCACAGCTGATAGGCTTGATTATGCATGGTCAGTCAGGTTTGCTTGTAAATGGTCCTTCTCGTTCTTTTTGGGACGACTATAAGATTCATTCGCCTTGTATCCTTCTTTGTTGCAGATATAGTAAGTTCCCTTGAAGCACTTGTTCTTGTCTTCTTGGTCCTTACCTTTGTTACTTTGGGCAATCTTCTTCCGCTTCAAACCTTGGAAGTAGACGCTTTCCCCTTTGAGCCTTCAATCACATTGGCCTTGGATTCATAGGAGTTCTTATTGCTCCTTTTCTCAGACTTATGGTTGTCCTCTTTTATCCGAAGCCTCACAATGAGATCTTTCAACTTTAACTCCTTGTGTTTGTGCTTCAGGTAGTTCTTAAAATCTCTCAACGCAGGTTGGAGTTTTTTCACGATAGTAGCAATCTGAAAAGTTTCAGGTAGAATCATACCTTCAGACTCTATCTCGTGCAAGATAAGTTAAAATTCTTGCACCTGAGTGATCACAGTTTTGCTGTTCATTATCTTGTACTTCAGAAATCATCTCACAATGAATTTTTTGGTACCAGCATCTTCGGTCTTGTACTTCTTATTAAGACTTGCCCATAACTTTTTTGTCATTGATAGGACTGTAAACATTGTAAAGAGAGTCATCCAGTCCATTTAAAATATAATTTTGGTAAAAGAAGTCACCTTGCGTCCATGCATCAACTGCAAGGACTGAGTCCCGATCAAATTCAGATTCCGATGGATCCTCTTGCAGGAATTTGGCCAAATGCTAGTGGTTAAGTAGAAAAGCATGTTCTGTTGTCGTCTCTTTAATTCAGTGTCATCAAATTTTTTTGCCTTCTCCGGTTTCAGGTTAGGAAGTAGAGTAGGCATCAATGTCTAAATTTGCATGTTTGGTGCCCTGCTAGTACTGTCTTGATTAGTTTCAGACATCTTCTTTAATTCAAACAGAACAAAAGTAACTTCAAGAACGGTAATTGTCTTAAGATTGTTAGTTGCAGGAATCAATCTGACAACTAATGAATATCACTGATTTAATTGGCCAGGTCAGTGAATATCAAGTGAGAGGTTTTCTGTTCAGTAAAATGTTTCTTAATTACATAACCGCCTCTCAATTATCTTCCTTGGTTAAACACCAATTAGACTAGTATTAGTCACTCTCAATATACAGTAATATTTATGAGTATAAATATTTCAGTATAACCCTTGTATAAAGAATGTTAGTTCACTTAAATAGTAATTGGAGTGAGAAACGCATGTAGCGAATCTCTTTGAGACAATTACGTCTCCCACTTCAGTGCTAACGGGTTACTGGACGCTGGTCTCTCAAGATTCAACACTCCTTCACGGTATTTGGATAGTACTACCAAATCATCGTACAATTGAACTGTAGTTAATCACTTCAATGCAGTAGGACGAAGACAAATTCAGAAAGAATATTTGTCATAACTTTGGAGGATTATTCATTGTAGAGAAAGAAGGGAGAGAAGAATTAATGTCTTAGGAAGACAAAAGATAACAATTCTATTTAAGAATCTGTTGAATTTTCTGAGTCTTCTTTCAGAACGAATCTTATTCTTGCTTCAAATTTCTCTTCAGAATCTGATTTTTTTCAGTAAAAGGAAGAAGAGATGAGAACGAATTTCTGTTTAATGTGTTTTAATCCACAGTGAGAAGCACTATTTATAGCGCTTCTGGGAACCGTTTGGAGGGCATAATGATCCTTTGGAGTCTGAGCGGTTGCAACGGGTGGGTAGCAGAGCAGGTCGAGACCCGCTTATAGCACCAAACCAGTGTGGCCTGGTTCAAAAAGAACTGGGCCGATATGGATCCGAGGCCGCACGCCAGCGCCACGCCGACCGGGCCACTCGGCGCATGGGCGTGGACATGATTTCTCCTAATCGTGCGTGAAAACTCCAAGTACCCAAAGGCACGCCCTTTATTTTCATTTTCCTCTATTTATACATTTTTATTCTCCATCCCATATATTCAATGTGGGACTAAATGCTTTTAGCTACCTTTAGTCCCCTTATAGTTTTTGAATTAGGCAAACTTTAGACTTGAATATCTCATTCATTATAAAACGAAATTAAACATGTAAATATACCACATTCATCCCCAATGGAAGGAGAACACACTCCAACTATTATCCGGTTGATTCTATCAATAGATCATGTCTTAATTCAGCTCAAAAATTCATGTTTAATTCTTCGTTTTCCCAACTGTAAATTCCGAATATAAGTCGGTTAGCTAGGTGTTAAAGCCTGCGGGTTTACATGCCAGCTTATCTTGCCAGCCTGACATAACAATTTCTACCCAGCAACAGGTAACCTTGTGCCTATAAATGGGTTTTTAGGATCTCAGCTAGGTACGCGTTAATTTCTTCTCCTTTTTTTTCATTCCTTATATATTTTAGATCCTTGTGAGAATTTGATGTCTCGATTCCACTTGAGTGGTTAAAAGGAAATATGACAAATAGAAAAGATGATATAGTCTCGCGTTAAAGAGAAAGGGAACATGGATGAATATTTAAATATGACTAGATCCAAGGCTACAATAAGAGTTTCCTCTTTTGGGTCATATGAATTCTTAGTATATCTAAAACTGCTTAAATTAATAGGCTTGTGACCATAACAAGCTAATTTTAAAACTAAAAATGGACATGACCTTATTTGTCGGCTATTTGTGATAACATTCCTAACTCGACCTTCAAAGAATTTTCGCTAGCACAACCTTTCTTTATTGCGGGTCTGTCATCAAAAGTAATAATGAAGTTAAACTCACGTCAAAGTGAATGGGGACGTAACATTAAAGTTGAGCTCACATGAGATTCCTTGAGTCATATAGATTTTAAGAATATTTGACACTTCTAGCGATCCAGTAAGCTCCTTGTGATAACATTACTAACTTGACCTACACAGATTTTTTCCACTAGAAAACTGAGCCCCTCGCCAAACCTTGCTCTTTTGCGGATCTCTCATCCAAAACTAACAATGAAGTTAAGCCCACGTCAGAGTGAATGAATGCCCTTGATCCCTTGTGCTGCGAACGGGAGGTGGAAGTCATAAAAAGGAGATTCGACCTACTTGATTGAACCAAATAAAGCAAGAAAATACACTATATTCTATCATCATAATTACAGTTTACACAGGTTCAAAGGATCCGTATCCCAAATGATAGTTCAATTTCAATGCAATGTACTAATGGTCCATGTCCCATAATCCACTCACGCTCATTAACTCTCAACCAGAACGGATTCACATCACTAGCTAGCTTAATTTGGATTCTAGTGCCGAAAAAGGCAAATCTTAACATGGCAACAAAACAAGAAGATACGCGTCCCCTCTCCCTCTGTCCTTTTCCCAACACTTCGATTGCCACTTTTGCATTACAATAATAATATATAAAATAAAGTTTCGAATTTTGGAGGGTTACAGCACTGAGGAGTCCAAAAACGGAAGCCCCTACGCGAGTTGAAAGGGACAGTTTAGCGCGCCCCTTCACCCCCTTCACCATGAGAGAGGGGAATCGTTTGTGGCCGTCAATTTTACACGTACGCCAACAGGATCTAGTTCGCGCCCCCGGCCGCAAAATGAGAGGTTCGGAATTTTTTTTGCGTCTGCTTCCAATTCTCTCTCTTTTTTTTCTGAGTTTGGTTGCCGGCACAGAGAGGAGTACGTGCACCAAGATGCTGGCTACATGTGTAAGTTAGGTTCATAGAACTTCACACAGATGCTTTGGCCTCTTCTTTCAGATTTGGTGGGTGTGTTTATCTCTGTAGGGAAGCGTTTAGCTTCCTCTCCTACCCTTTTCCATGATATGCAGGTGTGCGTGTGTGATGGAGATGAGTGAAGTTTATCCAAATGTTGTTGGGGATCATCATCAGTCATTGTTACCCGATTCCTATCAAAAAAAATGGGATAGATTTGGAGCATGACAAGCCTAAAGCCTAATGCACAGGTTGACTGTTATCTAACAACAAAACTCTCTATCCGTCTGTGTCGAATTTTAAGCTAAGAGATGACGTGCGCAAGACAAGAGAGTCATGTTGTAGAATCTTGATGTACAGACTTTAGGCAGGAAAATCGATGTTTGTTCGGCGACTAGTCTCTCTTACGATAAGAGAGGATTCTCTAAAAAATTTCAAATCACCGAAAGGGCTAGACTAAAAAATAAGAATGAAATTTTTTTTTATAGGCTTGTAGGGAAGATTATTTGTCTCTAAGATACCAAACAGGCTGAAAAGTCTAAATATTGTTTAATATACTTATTCTCATTATTAAGTCATCTTCCTAGCGATCCTCCTCGCCGCTGACCTAGCCGCCCCGTCCTAGCGCTCCTCCTCGCTGCTGACCTAGCCGCAGCCAACCTCCCCACCACCCCTCATCCAGGGGCAATATAGCGAGGAGTTTGAGAGTGATGCTCTCCCAGGGCTGAATCTTCCATGGTTGATTCCTGCCGTGTCTCCTCTTCAGCTATTGCTCCCTCCTTTTTCTTCGGTGTTTCTCTCCCTGATCTTCAATTTCTTGGTGACTTCCATCCCCTTTTTAGGGCTAGTGGGAACCGCTGGTGATTTCTCATGGTCGACCAATTGAATATGAGGCCGGTCACTAGATCCCGAGTTGGGATCTCTACGGATGTTGATGGAAGGCTGTTGGAGGGAGATGAGGCCCCGCCGCCTATCCATGCTCCGCAGAAGCTCGTTGGTGCTGCAGAGGTGGTGCGGCAGCAGGATAATGATGTTGTGCAGATGGACGTTGCCTCTGATTCTTCCGACTCTGAAGATACTGGGGTTGATGCGGGGAGAGGTGGGGATCGTAGGGTGTCTCTTTCCCACTTATTGCCGAAGACTGGTGACTCGGTGGCAGCCAAGGTGTTTGATGGAATGCCACAGTTGGACTCTGCTGATGTTGAGAAGAATAGGGGGTTTGTTTCTGCTGTCGTGGGGACAAAGAAAGGGGCTGATTCTGTTAATAGAGCCCCGTGGGTTAACTTGTTCAAAGACAACCGCAACTTAGGCAAGGGCATCAAATTGAATATGGTGGATTCCGTGGAGGATATGTTGCATCTTACGGATGAGGATGTCGATGATGTTGAAGAGATATGGGGATTTTGTTTAGTGGGCCTATTTTCAGGTCGATTCCGTGACATGGATGCGGTCAGAACTATTCGAGAGGGGTGGAAGGTTGAATGTAACCATTGGATCCATCGTTCGGGATGGATAGTATTTAAATTTAAGTCGGAGGAGGATAGACTTAGTGTCTTGAACGGGGGACCATACTTTATCTATGGGAGAAGCTTGATGCTAAAGAACATGCCAAGATGCTTCAGATTTGGCGGCGAAGAGTTTGCTACAGTTCCGGTATGGGTTCAATTACCGGGTCTTCCTCTTGACTGTTGGAATGCACGCGCTTTGAGCAAAATTGCGTCCAGAATTGGGAAACCCATCACCACTGATAAGATGACCTTCACTAAAGAGAGGCTTTCCTTTGCTAGGGTGATGGTGGAGGTGGATGCTTCAAAGGAACTCGTTTCATCGGTGGAAATCAAGCTTCCGACTGGTGATATTTATAACCAAGTAGTGGTATTTGAGGTTTCACCAAAATACTGTAAGAAATGCAAGGTGTTTGGCCATATTGAGGGGGACTGTAGCAAAGTATTGGAAGGGCCAAAGCAAGCTGCTTATGTGCCTAGGAGGATGACTCGGCCAGGTGGTGTGGCTATGCATAAGAAGGGGGAGACTAGTGGGAATATGAGCGTTGCCATGGTGACATCAGGTAAGGCTACGCCTATGGGTACTTAGTCGGTGAATCGGGATGTTGTGGTGACGCATGGTGTTGGACTGAGTGGGGGCAGCAAGCCTGCGAAGGGTAATTCGGATCCTATTCTGCTGCCAGAAAAATCTGTTCTGGCAGCAGAAATTTCTGATGTGCCAGAACAGTCCGAGCTGCGACCGGTTGACGCTGGAGTGCAAAGGCTACCTGATGCGGGATTGGGACATGCGGGGACCAGAGTTCTTAATAAAATGAAGCAAAAGATGGGTCCTGAAATTAAATCGGCTGAAGCTGACAGTCTACTATCTGAGAATGTGGGGCATGATTCGTTGCCGACTTTGGAGGAATCTTCGATCCAGGCTCCGGAGCCGTTAACTGAAGGTGGCAGGGAGAAGGAGACTGTGGTGGTGACACAGGGTCGTCAGTCGGTTGTGAGGGAGAATAGGAAATTGACAGCGAAGGGTCTCAGCTTCGCCTCAATATCTAAAGGAAAAGCGAAGGGGAAACCCCTTCAATCTTCCAAATGAGGTTGGCATTTTAGAATATAAGGGGGTTTCACCTACCCCTGAAACAAAAAGGTGTTGAGGCAATGGTAAGAAAGAGGGAGATTGGTTTAATTGCAGTACTGGAGACTAAACTTTCGGAGTCTGGACTGGAAGTGTTCATGCGTAGGAGGTTTATAGGATGGAAGCAGGTCAACAACTTTGCGTCTCATGGTGGAGGTAGAATTTTAATCTTGTATGATCCATTGAAGATTCAGCTGGATACTCTGGAGGTCCTCCCTCAGATTATTCACTGCAGGGTGGTATGTAAGGTATCATCCGTATCTTTCCTTGGTAGTTTTGTTTATGGGTTCCATTCCATTGTGACTAGGAGGAGCCTATGGGAGAACTTAATTAGTTGGGGTGATGCACTATCGGAGCCTTGGATTCTGATGGGGGACTTCAACAATATCTTTAGACAGGAGGAGAGGGTGTGTGGTGCGGATGTGTCACATTACCAATTTAAAGACTTTTCTGAGTGTTGTGATGAATTGGGACTGTCGGACTTACAGTTCACGGGATGCCACCTGACTTGGACCAATGGTACTGTCTGGTCTAAGTTGGATAGAGTGATGGCCAACCCACTTTGGCACCAGAGGGCCTTCTTCTGCCATGTGGAATTCTTACCTTCTGGTTGTCTTTCTGACCATTCCCCTGGAGTAGTTTCTTTGCTTGAGCGGCCCCGAACGGTGAATAGACCTTTTCGTTTCTGGAATTTCTTGGCAGGGCATGAGGACTTTCGGGAGACTGTTAGATCTGGCTGGGAGGTTGAGATTGTAGGTTCTCTTCAATTTCAATTTTGTCGCAAGCTTAAGCTATTGAAGGCCCCGTTGAAACTTCTCAATGAAAGGAACTTTGGGCATATTGCTTCTCGAGCTGAACGGGCTAGGAGACTCCTTAAACTGGCTCAGGTTCAGATCCAATCTCAATTTGATAATTCTGAACTTCGGGAGAAGGTTGTGGAGCTACGTAAGAATGCATTGGCCTTATCTAAGGCGGAGATGGACTACTTTTACCAACTGGCTAAGTGCACCTATGTTTCTAAGTCTGATAAATGCACAAATTTCTTTCACAGCATTGTGAAAAGAAACAAGGAACGGGGTTATGTGGCGGCTATTTCTAAGGAGGATGGTTCACTGACGGAGTCGACGGAGGAGGTAGCATTGGAATTTCTTCGTTACTTCGAGGGACTTCTGGGTGCTAGTTCTCAGGTTGAGCATGTTGACCCTCAGGTGCTTCAGTGTGGGGAGGTTATCTCCTCTCATCAAGCTTGTGACCTGTTGAAGGAGGTTACCTCGGAGGAGATTAAGGAGGCGCTATTCGGTATTGGGAATGATAAGGCCCCGGGTCCGGATGGGTATAGTGCACTCTTCTTCAAGACGGCGTGGGATATTATTGGTGTTCAGTTCTGTGACGCTGTCAAGGAATTTTTCTTATCAGGATCTCTTCTGAAGCAAATGAATCACACTTTGATTGCTTTGGTGCCTAAATCTGCTCATGCTAATTCTGTGAGTGATTTTCGGCCTATTGCCTGTTGTAATGTGATCTATAAGGTGATCTCTAAAATTCTGGCTGCGAGGCTACGACCTGTGCTCGTGGAATTATTGATATTTCGCAATCTGCTTTTGTGGAGGGCCGGAGTATGATTGAAAATATTCATTTGGTCCAAGAGTTATTGCGAAAATATAACAGGAAGAGGGTATCCCCGAGGTGCTTGATTAAAGTGGACCTCCGGAAAGCTTATGATTCGGTCTCTTGGGAATTCCTTGCTGAGGTGATGACTGGTCTTAAGTTCCCGGACAGATTTATTGGATGGATTATGCAATGTGTAACCTCTCCATCTTATTCTATTGGCCTGAATGGAGGGATATGGGGGATGTTCAATGGGAAGAAGGGATTGCGACAGGGTGATCCTTTGTCTCCTTTTCTTTTTCTTCTATGCATTGAATATCTGTCGAGAAGCCTAAAGGTGAGTACAAACAGGTTGGGTTTCAAATTCCACCCTAGGTGTGGAAAGCTTAGGTTGTCACACCTGGCATTTGCTGATGATCTCATGCTCATGGCTAGAGGAGACATTCCTTCTGTCCGTATTATTATGGATAGCCTCAGGGATTTTAGATTAAAATCGGGCTTATGCGCTAATTTGCTCAAGTCAAGCCTCTTTACGGCGGGTGTATATGGAGAGGAACTTATTCAAATGAGGCAGTTGACTGGTATCCCTGTTGGTGAGATGCCTTTCCGTTATCTCGGAGTCCCGTTGGCAGCTCAAAGACTGCAGTTGAATCATTTTGCACCTTTTGTTGATAAAATAACTATGTATATCAACGCTTGGATGGCTTCTAGCCTTTCTTTTGCGGGTAGAGCTGAGCTTATCAGATCAGTGCTACAAGGAGTGGATTGCTTCTGGCTATCTATTTTTCCGGTCCCGGGTGCTATCATAGAGAGGGTAACTCGGCTGTGCAGGAATTTCTTGTGGCATAAGAGACATCATCCGGTTCTTGGAAATCCATGTGCTTGCCAAAATCGGAAGGTGGATTGGGATTCCGAGATCTTAAAACTTGGAATGATTCCCTCCTAGCTAAATCCTTTTGGAACATTCACAAGAAAAAGGACACTTTATGGGTTTATTGGGTGCATCACATCTACCTTAAAGGGGATATCTCTGCTTGGGACTGGAAGTGTATAAGGGATGACTCGCCATTGCTCAAGAGGCTAGTTGCGATTCGTGATAAAATATGCCTTATAGAAGGGTCCGTTGCGGCGGCAAAGAGGAGATTATCCTCTTGGGTGGTAGGTGAGCGGATGTGTATATCGCTCGGATATGAGTTTTTTCGATATAAGGGTTCCAGGCTACCTTGGCCAAGCTCAGTTTGGAATTCGTATGTCACACCAAAGCATGCTTTTACTCTTTGGCTTGCGGCGCGGAAGAGGCTTCCTACAAAAGATAGATTGACCTTTCTTCAGGTTGAGGAATCGTGTGCACTCTGTTTTGGTAATAAGGAATCGGCTGATCATCTATTCTTTGAATGTTCCTTCTCTGCTATGGTTTGGAGATGCATTAGAGACTGGCTGGGTATCTCTCGGGGGATGTCGACTATCTCTAGTGCTCTTAAGTGGTTAAAGAAGGAGGCGAAGGGTTCCAGTGGCAAAGCAAAAGCTAAAAAGGTGGCCCTTGCTTGTACTGTTTATCATGTTTGGAATGCCCGCAATAGGAAAATTTTTGAAGGCCAGACTCAGGAGGTGGTTTCTACCGTCTTCAAGATCAAGCTGCACATCTATAGGACTGTCTTCAATGTGGATCCAAACGCCACTGTGGAGTTCTGAGAGATCTGGGATTTAAGACAGAAAAGATGGGCTGCCAGCAGAATTAGTCGACTAGTAGGTGTTTCTAGTCGACTACATTAAAGTATAGTCGACTAGCCTTTTTGGCATAGTTGACTCCTGTGGCAACAGAGGCAACAGAGAAGACGGATACATCCAGATCAATTTTTCAGTCGACTTAACTTTGTGGTTAGTCGACTTGGTGCAGGTATAGTCGACTAGGCTTTCTGACCTAGTCGACTTGGTGCAAGTATAGTCGACTAATTTTTCTGACTTAGTCGACTGGCGCAGAAACAGAGAACGAAGCTACATCCAGATCAACTTTCAAGTCGACTTGTAATTGGGGTTAGTCGACTACATTATTAGTCGACTGATCTAATGTATAGTCGACTAATAGGACATTGATTTGGGTTGTGGGGATACATTGTAATGGGATAGTGAGCCAGGTATTGGCAGTTTGTAGTCGACTGATCTAATGTATAGTCGACTAATAGGACATTGATTTGGGTTGTGGGGATACATTGTAATGGGATAGTGAGCCAGGTATTGGCAGTTAAGGGGGTTATACTGTATAGCCGGTTTGGCTTACATTCAGTTTCGATTAATAAAATTTACATTCTCCAAAAAAAAAAAAAAAAAACAACGGAAAAACATAGAAATCTAATAAGTTGTATTATGGCAAAACTCAAATACATATTGTAATCCATAAACTCATGTAAAGTCTCAGATAAGAGTTATAGCTTCATTTAAGTAAAAATAGTAGCATAGTAGCATATAAAAATTTCCTGTTTGAACGTTCGCCGCATTTGACAAAATGTATATTCGCTCTTACTCATAGCATCGGCCCATGCCCTTTCTTATCCTTAGCACTAATTTTAAATTCATAATTTTCTACTCCTCCTCAAACTTTTATGCATATATGGACAAAAGATTGACTTTCATGAGGGTGCACTCCTCCCAATTTGAGTATTACGTGATATGAAAAAGACTTAGGGGCGCTGTTGAATTTTCACATGAACACTTCCTCCTACAAAAGTTTGGGAGTGCGGGTTAAGTGGAAGGGGAGACTTCTAGCAAAATTGTTCTTCTTCCCTAAATAAATCACCAAATATTTTGAAATGTGCACTCTTTGATCCAAACCATGGCTTTAATATTCAAAATCATATGCTCTACTAACATTTCTTGTCCCATTTGCTCTCTACTAGTTTGTTGCACACTCCAAGTTCTTCTTCTCCTCTTTGTTTTATTTTGTTGTTTGTGAAGTTTCAGTGTTCTGTTGGGACCGGAAGGACACCAAAGAACCGATCAAACACAACACAAACAAAGAATAAAGAGAGAAGACATGATATAATGATGTTCGGCAAACTTGCCTACGTTCCCAGAACAGAAGAGAGAGATCTATAGAGGATTAACAAAAAATATGAGGAATACAATGTTCTCTCACTCTCACAAGATCAGCTAGATATCCAACAATGGGTTACAAGTCCTCTATTTATAACCAAATGGAAAGAAGAAGCCAAAAGAAGGAAAGTCGGTTCTCCTGTTACTGCCAGAACTTGATTACCAGTCGACCGGTCGGTCAATCGGTGCAAGCTGCCCCACTCTCTGTTAAATTTCAGAGAGTAGGTCGATCAGTCGACACTGACATCCCCACCCTCTATTAAATTTCAGAGTGTGTCGGTCGATTGGGCGGTCAACCAACACTGACATACCAACTCTCTGTTAAATCTCAGAGAGTGGGTCGGTCGACCGGACAATACCCAATGTGCAAAGTGTGTGCACATCGGTCGACCAGACGGTCGACCGACCCGATGCCTCTGCTTGCCTTGGCTTCAATTCTCTTCTCTCTCTCTCTCTCTCTCTCTCCCTCTCCCCCTCTCCCCAACAAGAGTTTAAAAAACTATATCTTTTAGATTTTGATCATCTCTCTATAATTCTCTACCTCAGTTAAGACTTATCAAATCTGAGTCGAAATCCAACATTGAATAAAACCAATCTTGTTATGAGATCGACACACGATTTCCAACGAACGAAACAAACACCGCTCCGAGATCGACCCAGGACCTCCAACTAACAGACCAAACAGTTCCAAACGAATCATCAATACAAAGTTGTAATTGATATCAAATGATCACAAGGGATCCAAACGATTGATGGGAAGCCAATCCAAATTGAGTTTCTCGTCGCCTCAAGCAAGTCTTTCCAAACTCCAATATCAATTGCAACGATACCAAATTTTCGGCTCAGCAAACCGATTGCACCATACGACAACCATTCCAACACTCCATCGAAGAAAGACAACACAAATCCGAGCCAACAATCAACATCAATCCGACTCAGCAACTGACTGGAACATCAGTCCAAATGACCTCCAGAAGAATGCAACATGAGCCAATAATGACTCAACAACTGACTAGAACACCGGTCCAAATGTCTTCAAGAAATATGAGATAATTAATCAACGTGTCTTCAATTTAGCAACTGACTGGAACAGTAGTCCAAATGACCTCGAGAAGAACCCAATATGAGCCAACAATGACTCAACAACTGACTGGAACACCAGTCCAAATATCTTCAAGAAGTCCCAAACTAATCTCAGTCGAGCATACCAAATAACCAACTTCAGCTCAACAACACCAAATAACCTTATCGAGTTGAAAGATAAATCAAAGTATCATTACCATAGGACTTTATTGAAAAAAATATAATTAAATAGCTTGCTCCGAAGGGTGCTTGTCGTGGAGGCAATAAAAGAAAATATAAGGTTTTAGCAAAAGGAAACCTCAAGCTACCTTCTACAGCTTTGGCATATATTCCACCTCAATCTTTAATTATCTTGGTTCAGATCGGCTCTGGACCGACTTCCTAAACACCACTTCTTAAGATTTTGGCCAGACTTCCGACCAACCTTATTTTTATTAAACCACTTTTGCCGCGCCGGACCTTGGCCCATCCATTCCCACAAATCACAAACATGATATAATTTAGTATTCAAAGCAAATTTATATTCAAATTCAGAAATTAAAATGAATTCAAATACAATCACCCATGCGTTCAATCCAATTTGGTTAGCTCGAGCCAGCCCTAGCGGTTGGAAAGTCAAGGAGGCATACATATAGCAGCCAAACCATCCCTCTTCCAGTTTCCGGCTGTCCAAATCTCCCAAAGCATTAAATAGTAATGAAATATAGCTAGCTAGCAAAGAGAAGTTCCAATAGTCATATGTTTGTGTACCATTAATTATTTAATTACAGCACATGCCACCAAACAACACACATACGTGACACAATATGGGCATGGGACCAGCAGCAGCACCTTGTGGCACTGGTACCGTACACCTCTGCGAGTTAATACGGAATGTTGGAATCACAGTAATAGAAAATAAAAACATCAAAAAATAGTCACCAATCGCACGAACAAACAAACAAAAAAAGGAAGTGAGAATGCACGAATTTAATAAGGTTCGGCAATTGCTTACGTCCTCGTGACAGAAAGGGAGAGAGATCTTATTAAATCAATCAAGTACAAAATTCAAACAATAGGGGCAATACCCTTCTTTATATAACTAAAAAGTTTATGATAATAAGAAAACTAACCACTGCGAATTCGGATCGGAAACGCACTCTGAATCCAATTTGAAAACTGCCAAGAGATCACTTGCTGTCGACAGGCCAATTGCCTGTTGGCCTGTCGACAAACTGAGCCAGTCTGCTCAACACCCAACTTCGGAGAAACACCCGTCAACAACCATGGGGGACCTATCGACAGGGCCGAGAAGGCATGTCAACAGACAACACAATTTGCTCCTCCTGAGGGCGTATCCATATATCTGCTGCATCCTAAAACTTCATGCAAACTCTGTAATAATATCAAGGAGTTAAAAAAAACTCCACCTTTAAGATTTTATACTCTCTCCCCACAATTCTCTACCTTAGAGAAGATTTCTCAAATCTAAGCCGAACACAACATAGTACCATGTCGACTCCATCGGGCTCTATCAGTGTGGTTACCTAGATATCCCATGCCCAAGGGATCAAGCCATCTGTAGTTCATCTAAATGAGCTCCACCGACCTCAAGCAACTGGAAGGATATGGGGCAATTCTTTGGAATGTGCAAACTTTACTCTTGCAACAATCTTGGTAAGCATATTAAAGGGATGCGCTTTCGTGTGAATCTTTTGTAACTCGATGTCACTCTCATCAAGAATCTCCTGAATAAAGTTAAACTTGATGTCAATATGCTTCATCCTTACTTGATACATCTAGTTCTTTACCAAATAGATAACATTCATGCTATCATAGTTGATCTTCAGTAGATCCTGATCAATCCCCAAGTCATCGAGCAACCCTTGAAGCCAAATTGTCTCCTTCATAGCATCCATCATGGCCATATCTCGGCCTCCGTAGTAAACAATGCGACAGTAGACTGTAGTTTAGAGCGGCAGCTGACCGGTGCTTAGGATAATGTAAACACATATCCCGTTGTAGATTGGCCTTTGTCGAGGTCTCCAGCGTAGTCAGAATGAACATATTTGATACACTCCTGCTTATTTGTAAAATCTTCTTGAATACCAAACGAATAACTATAGTACCTTTGATGTACCATAGAATCCACTTTACTACCTCTCAATGACCCCTGTCAAGATCGTGGATGTATCTACTTACCATTGAGAAGCTTAACACTTGAAATAAGGGGCCAATGATGTACTTACAGATTTCGTATTGCTGTTGATGTTGAATTTATGAAGTACATTCTTCAAATACCCTTCTTGCGTCACGCTAACCTTTCCACCTTTTCGGTCTCGCTCAATCTTCATGCCTAGACCTTCTTTGCTTCACCAAGATCTTTCATTTCGAATTCTGAAGACAAGTCCTTCTTCAGTTTGTTAATTGCAGATCTGCTTTTGGAAGCAATAAGCATATCATCCACATACAGTAGTAGATAGATGTACTCTCCACTTGATAGCTTATTGTAATATATACATTGGTCTTTATGGCTTCGTGTGTACTTCTTGTCTCTTATGAAACTGTCAAAACGTTTGTACCATTGTGTTAGTGGTTGCTTTAGTCCATAAAGCGATTTCTTCAGTTTGCATATCATATTCTCCTTTCTTTCAGTTTTGAGCCCCGTCGGTTAAGACATGTAGATCTTCTCTTCAAGAACGCCATGGAGAAAGACGGTCTTCACGTCGAGCTAATCAAATTCCAACTCTTACTATGCCACCAGTACCAGTAAAGTCTGAATAGACGAGTGCTTCATAACAGATGAGATTACCTCATTGTAGTAGTCTTCAGCTACCAATCTGGCTTTATAGCATACAATTTTACCATCTAAAGATCCATGTTTCTTTGCAAATACCTACTTACAACTGATCTCCTTCTTCCCTTGGGCAACTCTGACAGTTCTCAAGTATCGTTCTTGTGTAGGGAACTTATCTCTTCCATCATGACATCCTTCCACATCTTGAACTCTAAACTGATTTCAACTTTCATGTATGTAGATGGGATTGCCTCCTCAATGACTGAGAGAGCATAAGCCTGTAATCACCTAGAGGGGGGTGAATAGGTGACTAGCTAATCTAATGGTCAATAATACGGAATTAAAACTTATTAATGCAAACTAAAGCTTCTTAAACTAAACACTAAGTATAACACAAGAGTGTAGCCGAATTTCCCGTGAAGGGCTCTGGACTAACTCCTCAAGATTCCTCTAAATAAGAGTTGAGGTGCCGCGTTGGCTCTCTTGGTTGAATACAAGTGTTAGCAAAAAAATCCCCAAGCATATAACAATTAAGCACACAATGTATATCAAGCATATAAAGATGAAAGCAATATAAGCATGCAAGATATAAACAAGTAAGAGATAGAGAGAGCAATCGCAAATACGGGAGAATTATTTCGAGGTTCGAGCACACTTGCTCTACGTCCCCGCCTTCAACACTATGAAGGATTTCCACTAAAATCGATCCCACCGGATCACTCGGTGCCGCAACACCTACAAAGAGTTCCCACTAGAACTCTTGGACTCTCTAGTCCCTCTCTTGTCCCCGAACACACCGCAAGCCCACAAGCTCGCCGAGGCCGTACCTCAAACACCGAGTTCCCACTAGAACCCGAAACAATGCGAACACACATGTCCGCCTCCTCAAAGCAAGAATGAGAACTTTGGTGATCACAACACTTTGATCACCTAAATTACTCTCACAATAACACTCCTATAGGATGAATATATCAATGGATAGCTCAAGTGTTTGTGAGAAAAACAAGGATGGAATGTGTGGAGGAAAACACAAGAAATCACTTTGAAAAACACTCTTGATAAACTTTCCTTTTGATTGAAAATATTTGCTCTCAAACAAGTGGAGAAAAACTCTTAATAGAGTAGGAAAAACTATCTTTAAACTCTCAAAAATTCTTAGCTAAAACCGCCCAAGGAAGCTCATTTAAATAGGCTTCTCAAAAACTAGCCGTTGGGGCCAAATCAGCAGCCCTGAGGGCTGTCGGTCGACCGGACCGGTCGACCGCCAACGGTCAGATTTCTGACCGTTGGAGCCCCGGTCGACCGGCCCGGTCGACCGGGGCTTTCCAGAGAGCAGAAACTCTCTGGCGGTCGACCGACCCGATCGACCGGCCCTCTAGCCAAACTGGCGTGCACGTCTGTGCACGTCGGTCGACCGACTCGGTCGACCGGCAGAAGTCAGAACAGGAATTTATGGGAAAAGAAAACTTGGCATTTTGACTTTGATAAAATCCCATAAAATCATAAAAAATCTACAAAAATAGGTTCAATATTATACTTTGATAAACAAACATGTTTGAGAAAAACCAAGACATGTTACAAACATTTTGAACTATTTTTGTAACTTAGAAATTTTGGCATAAAACAAAAATCGTATTTTTCAAAATTGATTTTTTCAAAACTTCTCCAAATACAAAAATAAGATATTTTAAACACCTTTAAAGTATAGAGTGTATGGATATGATCCACTACACATACATGATGAAATATCTATGTTTTTGACAATAAGCACTAAAACAGTTTTGGTTAAAAGACATGTATATATTAAACTCCAAAATCAAACCGGTATTTTTCCAAAATGAAAACTCTTTTGTATTAAAATAAAAACTCTTATATGAAAACTCATCTAAATCAAAAGTGTGTGTGTATATGGTATACTTGAGCAATCCACCAACTATTATATCCTTTACATTTTAACTAAAAATAAAATCTTAATAAAACAAACCTAGACTCAAGTCTTGATCTTAAAGGTCTTCACTTGAAGTCTTCTTCTCCTCTTGACTTGGTCCAAACTTGATCCAACGAGCTAAACTCCTTTTGAGTACTTGATGTGGTCTTGATGCACAAGCTCTTGAATCAAACCGTGCTAGCTCCAAAACTTGACTTTAAATCCTTTGTTGAAGCTAAACACCAACTAAGATCTTGATCATAAATCTGAGACTAATTAAACACAAGATCATTAGTACTTTAACTACATGAGTTGATCATCATCAAAACTAGAGTGATGGGCCTTTGGGCCAACAATCTCCCCCTTTTTGATGATGACAAAACTCATGAAGTTATATATGAATGGATTAATGTAAGGCTTCAAAGAAGCTTCCCCTTAACTCATGCATCACAATAAACAATAATATATGGCAATGAGCACATAAAACTAAACGTAAAACATGTATGCAAACATAAGGAGATAAGCATGCCAATCAAGCATAAAACTCATCAAATTCTTTTCTCCTTTTTGCAAAACAAAACAGTATGCATAAACAAGAAATCTTTCTCCCTCTTTATGTATAAAGCAAGGAAAACGTAAAACATGCATATATAAAATACTTCTCCCCCTTTTTGTCAATCATCAACAAAGGGGTTAAAGTAAATATAAAATAATATTCTCCCCCTTTTTGTCCAAAACAAAAAGATCAATAAGGGGTGAAAACAAATCAACCAATAAAGAGATATATGCGATATACATTCATGAAGAGGAAGATGCTAAGTTAACTTCCCTACATATATGCATTATATGAAGAAGGGATGACAAGCCCTAACTCACATAACACATAATATGCAATGTATAAGAGGAGATATGAAGCTCCCCCTACACACGTGTACCGCATAAAAAAGAGTTGTCAAGCTCCTCAATATAAGATACACTCAACATGAATCTATATGTAGAAGAGATGTTAAGCTCCCCTTGCATATAGGCAATATAAATCAAAACATTTTTGAAGTCAAATTTTAATACTTACTTAAAACAAATTTTGAAATTTACTCAAGGTAATAAAACACATTTTAAGATACCTTTGTAAATAAACAAAATTTTGAGATATCAATAGTAACTAAAACATATTTTGATATCAATTTAAATTTTCATGGATACCAATTAAAATAAAAAGATCAATAGATACCAATTGAAATGTATTATAAATTTTGATATTAAAAAAAAATCAATTATAAAAAAAATACCAATTGAAGATAATGCATAAGATTTTAAAAGGGATATCAATTGAGAAATCAATAAGCTTAGTATAAACATACTTTGTGCTTTAAACATGTAAATATCTTGGAAGTCAAACACAAACAAATCATATATATGTATGAAAAGAAAATACCAATAGAAATTGATATTATATGAAATGTGAAGCATACATATATAGAAAGTATGAGTATATATAAATGAATATCAATTGAGATACCAATTGAAAATATATGATGTAAATCAAGTATATAACTCATAATAAACCACCCTTTACATGCACAAGATAAAAGATATATAATTTGAGCATACATGACATGGTCTCCTATCCGTCCGCCCATAGAGGGGTTGGAAGGGGTTTTCGAAAATAATTTTGAAAATATTTTAGCATTGGAAATCACAATCGAATGAAGAACAATAACTAGTTAAAAGTAATTTTTGAAAAAAAACTAGTTAAAGATCCTTCAAAACATGAGACCAAATCATATGTATTAGAAACATACTAAATACACAAAATTCGACACTCAAGGTCCATAAAGCTCAAAATGATCATGAAACAAAGTCATGAATAAACAAATAAAGTGTGAGTGTACAAGAATCATGTAATTAGCATTTTTCATGAAGATAATTGATCGGGGCAGAACTAGCACTCAAAAGTGTGTATTTATGAAATCAATGTAAAGCTCGTACGTGCTAATGTTCCCTCGATACTTCCGTTATAGCATTGGCTCAACGGGTCGAATCCACAGGGACGAGAGGCGATAGAAGCATTAACAGTCTCTATTCACGTATTATGTTAACAGTTCTTCTTTGTTAAAGAATTAGAAAAAGAAAATAAAAGGAAATCAAGCATGTGGTAGGTGGAGAAGGCGATAAAAACGTTAATGTGAAAACAAAAGAGAAGTGGTTTGGAAAACAAAATAGAAAAGAAGATGAAACAAAGTTGAACAAATAAGGTGGTGAAAACAACGGTGAAAATGATGAAAAGAATTTGAAAATTGATTTTTAAAACAAGATAAAAGCAAGAAGAAAACTATGAAAGAAGTCTCATGGTTTCTAACTACTAATTACTCCACTAACATGCTAACCTCTTAGTGATAGTTGCCTCACATGGATCCTTGGCCATCACTAATCCTTGGCTTCAAGAGACGATACAAAGCATGACAAATAAGATGGTTCTTCACATTCAAACTTGCATCAAGAGCAAGCTAATACAAACATTAGATCATCAAACCATTAGAAGCAAGTATGAATAAGAGAGAGTTAGCTTGGTTAGCAAGTTAGCAAGTTAGATGTTAGAATCTATCATCATGAGCCATCAATGGCTCTTGCAAGAGCAAGACCTTTTAGAGGCTACTAGATTCATATGAATTATCAAGTAAGTAGTTAGCTAGTTAGTGGTTAGTAGTTAGTCACCATGAGAAGAAAATCTAGCTAAGCATCATGTAGAAGATGGAGAAGATTACATTGGAGAAGAAAGGAGGCACATTTACATAGATTGTCACCATCTATTACATCAATCCCTCTCTATCTCTCTCTGAATCTCTCAGCCCTAATACATGATCTAAAAAGAAAAGAAAATACAAAAGAAATGAAATGAAGAACACCTACCTACACTACCCTAAAACACAAAAACTTCTCCTAAAATCCAAAACTGCTCGCGCTTTGGCCCTATGCAGGGGTATTTATAGGCACAGGATCCTTCTCAAAGACGAGACAGGGCCACGCGTCGAAAATTGACGCGTGGCCCCACCACTGGGCTACGGATCCGCGGCCAAACTAGGGAGTTAACTCCCTGGTTTTGGTGCGGGGATCCGTCTGGCTTCTAGGATGTTCATGGTATATTCCAATTCCGATAATTTCGCCCGAATATTCTTCTGACGTGCGCAAGAGTCTAGGTTCGACGTATCTTCTAGATGTTCCCTTGCTTGGCCTCCAAGTAATGCGGGATTAATTACCATAAAATGGAATTAATTAAGCTCTTATTGCTTCTTTTCCCTTGAACTCTTGATTTACCTGTAAGAGAGACCAAAATACGGTTTAGACCGACATTTTATTCATAAATCGGTGGGAAAATGTGATATAAAAATGCAGAATTGTAGACTAATCACACCCCCACACTTATCTTTTAATCGTTCCGAGCAAAACAAGAAAAGAAAACTATCCTATAAATGTTATTACGCCACTTTCGCAGGTGACGCGATTGCACTGAGCGTGTGCAACAAGTCGTTAAACCTCTAGGTTACCCCTAGAGGAGGAGTGTTGTCTCCTTGGGGTTTTCAACGGATTGCACCCACAAAATCCATAAAGAAAGAAGATAAATGTTAGTATTTTGAAAATGCATTTTGAAAGAGAGAAGAGTTTATGAAATATTTTTGCAAAAATATAAGCGATCTAAGGTTATAAGTCCACCAAAAATCATTCTTTCTTAAACTTAGCCTCTATGCAAGATCTTGTCTTCAATTAAGGTAAGAATTCAAGATTGGATTGAATATTTTATCTTTCATAAAACCTAGATAATATGCACTTTGTGATAGTGAAGATTTCTGGGATTTCAACTCCAGCCATCAAGCCATTTATATATATATATTTTCTTCCCTTAGTGTTCTTAGGCTTTCTAGTTTACCCGCGTAGTGAGCCTTTAACTGATGACTCCCAAACCAAACGGTCCTAGGGCACCAGATGAGAAAACATCCCTCGGGTTAGAGGACTCGAGTAAACAAGGCCACAAAACTAAGGGAGATTATTTGTTTCTTTTGACCACCGTTAGGCGTGAATAATCATGCTTCTTGAGGCATAATTATCCAACTTAATAAGTGTCATTTTTTTAGTTATATTTTTTCTTTTTATTTATGGCATTTTAGGTCTTTGTTTCCATCCCAAAATTGTGTAAGTGTGAAGTGCATACTATCTAAGGCAAAAAATTCAAGATAAAATTGTCTCCCCAATTTATCTTACTTAGCCTATAATTTTAAACAAGATCCATTATTTCGACTGGGTTTAAGATGTCATAATTAAGGCTTTCTTAATTTATAAGATCATCTTAATTTTCTTAAAAATAGATCAAAATTTTGTCTCTTATTTCAAAAAATTTTTAAAGAAAGAGAAAATTCCTATACAAAAGGAAAGATTTCTAAAAGTATCCTAAAAGAAGTGTAAAAGAAAAAAAAGAAAGTTCCTATACAAAGGAAAGATTTCTAAAAGTATCCTAAAAGAAGTGTAAAAGAAAGAAAATCTAAAAACTCTATGTTAGTAAACCCTCCCTCACACTTATCTCATGCATTGTCCTCAATGCATCGTGATGTATGGATGATGAAACAAATAGAGAGGGAAGGAAAAATCACCTCAAGGTGGTGGTTCCGGTGGCGGTTTGATTGGTCCACGAAATGCGGCCTAATCCAATGTGCGTGGAGTCCGGAGGAACCCACCAGAGACCTCTAAAATACAACCCACTAGAATGATGTATATATTTATGATTTTTATTAAAAAATTTACCCTATCTAATTTCCAAATTTTCAGAATAATTTCAGAGTCAAATTTATCAAGATCCTTGTCCCAGAATGGAATGATTGATTTGGACTCAGGAAGTACATGAACTAATATCGACTCAGGAAAAAGACTTAAATCAAGTAGAGGTTCAAGAGTCGAGATTGGTTCAGGAAGTGGGTCCAAATCAAGGAGTTGAAACTCAAGTCCACATTCATTTCCTCATGATGGAATGTGACTATCTAAGATTGGTGATTCAAGTTCAAGAATGACAGGTATGAGAATCAAAAGTGACTCTAAAATGTTGCCTAAATTGGGTAACATAACAGGAGTCAATATTGATTCAGGAATTTGAACTAGATCACAAATTTGAGGATCAAAGTCACATTCCTCATTGAGTTCAATTCCATAAAAATGAGAACTTGCCAATTTATCAATGGGACTTTCAAAAGTATGAAATTGGTCAAGTTCAATACGATCATCATAAATGATTGGTGATTCAATTTCACAATGGACTGGTACTGGATCCAACACTGACTCGGGAAAAGGCCTGAATTCAGGTAAAAACACCTCAGTCAATATTGAACCAGGAAGTGAAATTGAATTACTAAGTTGAAGTTCAGGATCATATTCTTGCTCAAGTTCAATCTCAGAAAAGGATAACTTGTCAAAATGTCAATGGGACTTGAAGTTTGGACAAGTTCAGATGGGTGTGCTGAAATTGAATCTTGGTTTCTAAAACAACATGATTCTTGGCTCTAACAGAATATTTAGTGACATCAGAAATGGTCAAAGGATGAGAATGGAGAGTTTTGACCATCATATCTATGTCATGATTATGAGCAATTTGAGCTTGAGTTATGATTTCAAGCATCTTTTCATAGTTAATTGGTTTATCATTTTGTTGTGACTGGGCTTGAAAAGATGAAGATTTGTTTTGAAAATTGTGGTGAAATCGTGAGTCCATCAGATTTGATTGTTGTTCGGACTCACGCAAGAATTCCTTACTCGTTCCCCAGGCAGATGGTTGTTCATTATAAGGAGGTGGAACTGAGTAAGACTCTTGAAAATATTGTGGAATTGGAGAGGCCATCATTTTCTGAAATTGTCGCTCGGCCTCTTGTAGGTTGGCTTCTATACTCTTTTCTAGCTCGAATTTTTCTTTAATGGGAGGTCCAGAAAAAGGAGTATAGGAAACGAAATCGGGGAATGAATATTGTGTAAATTGTGGACAAGGTGGACACGGGGGAGAAGGATGTTGAAAATTTAACTCGGGGGAGGTGAATCCCCATTGACTCTGTGACGAGTTGAAATTATTTTAGAAATTATAGTCATAAGAATGTGGGTATGGGTTGTATTGATTCGGATAAGGCCAACCCGGTGTATTTGGTTGGTTCATATTGTGAAAAACCGAGTTAGAGTTATCCGAATTGAATGGGGTTGTGTGAAATATGGATTCATTTTAGGATTGAAAGAATTGTTATTGTTGAATTTTATTTCACAAACAATCACAAACAAACAAGAAAAATCAAACAACAAACAAAAAGAAAGAAAATCAAAACCAAGCCTATAGTAAGGTTGACCTAGACCTAGACGACTCCTAACTGGTCGATTACCCAGGGGAGGTTGTTGCTTGAATCCGACCACAAGCTAATCGGCCAGGTAGGGGCAAAATACGGTAGGAGGTATCCGTGCGTAAGCATCGGGCCTTAATTACGCCAAACCACGGTATCTTCGAAGCGTAACCTCTTAATCCCCAACCTTAGACACCGATTTCACAGGAGTAAGATTCAAAACAAGTTTCACCCTCGGTCAATCTCTTAATGAGTCCGAGATGTCCCTAGGGGCCAACGTCTATCAGTTTTTATTAGGGCTTGGGTTGTGTGAGTGGGGAGGTGGTTTTTGGGCTAAGAAAGGGTGATGAAATCCCCACCTTATCTTGTATTGGGTTATGCCCTTAAGATCAATTCGTGCATGTGTGTAATATAGAATATAGACAAGAATATAACACAAAGTGAATAAATCACCCACGTGTTTGTCCTATGCTATATGCAATGCCATATGTACACCTCAATCCAGATCACAACAACAGAACAAAATACAGTATATTGGAATTGAATTGACACGTGCCTAAATGCAAATGTCTAAGCCATTTTAAAAGCGTCCAAAATACTGTATTTTAGTTTTTTAGTTTATTGTGGTGTGTAGGCAATCAAAGCAGAAAAATAGCAGTACAAATCCACTAGCTATTACAATATACACATCCCAGCACAAAAAGATACACAATGATCACAAAATGGTCGCGTTTTCGCGGCAAAAGTCGCGTTTGCGCGGCGGTTCTTTAGAAGCTGGGTCCCTGCTTTCTAGAGCAGGGAGATGCAAAGCTAGTGTTTATTCTACAATGTTAAGCACCTGTAAAGATTGTCCTGCACACTAAAACAGAGAAGAAAATGTTAACAAAAACGTGAAGTCAAAACCATTCCCGTTCCCCGGTAACGGCGCCAAAAATTTGATCGAGACAGAACTAGCACTCAAAAGTCTGTATTTATGAAATCAATGTAAAGCTCATACGTGCTAATGTTCCCTCGATACTTCCGTTATAGCATTGGCTCAACGGGTCAAATCCACCAGGACGGGAGGCGATAAAAGCATTAACAGTCTCTATTCACGTATTATGTTAACAGTTCTTCTTTGTTAAAGAATTAGAAAAAGAAATGAAAAGAAAATAAAAGGAAATCAAGCATGTGGTAGGTGGAGAAGGCGATGAAAACGTCGATGTGAAAACAAAAGAGAAGTGGTTTGGAAAACAAAATAGAAAAGAAGATGAAACAAAGTTGAACAAAGAAGGTGGTGAAAACAACGGTGAAAATGATGAAAAGAATTTTGGAAATTGATTTTTAAAATAAGATAAAAGCAAGAAGAAAACTATGAAAGAAGTCTCATAGTTTCTAACTACTAATTACTCCACTAACATGCTAACCTCTTAGTGATAGTTGTCTCACATGGATCCTTGGCCATCACTAATCCTTAGCTTCAAGAGACGATACAAAGCATGGCAAATAAGATGGTTCTTCACATTCAAACTTGCATCAAGAGCAAGCTAATACAAACATTAGATCATCAAACCATTAGAA
Organism: Agave tequilana; assembly: GCA_038442645.1. Taxonomy (NCBI): domain Eukaryota; kingdom Viridiplantae; phylum Streptophyta; class Magnoliopsida; order Asparagales; family Asparagaceae; genus Agave; species Agave tequilana. Next base: position 114,445 of record JAVJIF010014598.1, on the reverse strand, counting down.
GCAAGCATGAAATAAGAGAGAGTTAGCTTGGTTAGCAAGTTAGCAAGTTAGATGTTAGAATCTATCATCATGAGCCATCAATGGCGCTTGCAAGAGCAAGGCCTTGTAGAGGCTACTAGATTCATGTGGATTATCAAGTAAGTGGTTAGCTAGTTAGCGGTTAGTAGTTAGTCACCATGAGAAGAAAATCTAGCTAAGCATCATGTAGAAGATGGAGAAGATTACATTGGAGAAGAAAGGAGGTACATTTACATAGATTGTCACCATCTATTACATCAATCCCTCTCTATCTCTCTCTGAATCTCTCAGTCCTAATACATGATCTAAAAAGAAAAGAAAATACAAAGAGATGAAATGAAGAACACCTACCTACAATACCCTAAAACACAAAAACTTCTCCTAAAATCCAAAACTGCTCGCGCTTTGGCCCTATGCAGGGGTATTTATAGGCATAGGATCCTTCTGGAAGACGAGACGGGGCCACGCGTCGAAAATCGACGCGTGGCCCCACCACTGGGCCACGGATCCGCAGCAATTGCCGCGGATTCGTGGCCAAACCAGGGAGTCAACTCCCTGGTTTTGGTGCGGGGATCCGTCTGGCTTCTAGGATGTTCATGGTATATTCCAATTCTGATAATTTCGCCCGAATATTCGTCTGACGTGCGCAAGAGTCTAGGTTCGACGTATCTTCTAGATGTTCCCTTGCTTCAGGATTAATTACCATAAAATGGAATTAATTAAGCTCTTATTGCTTCTTTGCCCTTGAACTCTTGATTTACCTGCAAGAGAGACCAAAACACGGTTTAGACCGACATTTTATTCATAAATCGGTGAAAAAATGTAATATAAAAATGCAGAATTGTAGACTAATCAATAATCAATAAAGCTCAAAACAAATATCATTTTATCAAATAAATATGAAAAACATTTTTCATATAAAAATAAACTTCTAGGTATATGTATGTTTTTATCCAAACCTAACAATATGCATACATATTCCAAACATAAAAAGAGTCCATAATATAACTTGCATGAAGGCAAATGACTCAAGGGGTATACATGTATATTTATTAGATTTGAATACAAAATACATATACATGAACTAAAACATGTAAATAGGCAAAATAAGTGTAAATGAGGAAATCATCAAAACTAGGCTATACATGTACATATAGTGGGTACAAATGAACAATGAAGTGCAAACGTATATGAATCAAATGTTGCTCACTATTTGTACATGTATAAATACACAAGTTTTGACAAAAACTACATCTAAACAAGTTATATACCTCAAGAAGCACAAAACAAAGAACATGCTAAAAATATCATATATGTAAAAGCATGTAAATAAACTAGAATTTTTAGAGATAGTTACCAACACATGAACTATACTCCAAATCTCTAAAACATGGTGGTTGTCCTACCAAAGCTCCTTGATAGCAGTGCATCAAATGTATATCCATCAAGTCCATGTGCATCCACCACCAAGGCACCATCTCTCTCACGTTTTGTGAGAGCCCGCACCTACATCAAATACAAAAGGTGAGAATTTTGGTCCCCATTTTCGTTTGGGTCATTGAGGGTTAGTATTGTAAGGAACCCAAACATTCTTATTAGCAAAATTTAAAGCATTTACTCTATCATAATAAAATTTTGCTAAATGGCCTTTGCGGCCACAGTGTGTACACTTATATACTCTAGGATGCATATGTGTATGAGTGTGATCATAGCGTGCAAAGTGTGCATATGCAAGATGTGGGTGATGTGCATGAGCATGTGAAGCTTGTTTCTTTAAAAATAAGGACTCCAATCTAGAATGGTTAAAAGTACATTTGCTCAAAGTTGAGCTCAAACAATCTATTTTATTTTTCAAAAATTTAACTTCATTTTTAGTAGTAGCATGAAAAGTATGGTCAACAATCTTATTCTTTTTAGAAGCTTTTTCTTTTTCTTTTTCAACCATTTTTCTTTCAAAGAGGTATTTTCATGCAAAGCAATTTCTTTTTGTTTTTCCACCAAAACAATCTTATCTTTTAAAGAAGTATTTCCTTTACACATATTATTCAATTTAGAAAGCAAGGAAATATTTTCATTTTTCAAACTTTCGTTTTCTTTTGAAACATTTTCAAATTTAGTTTGAAAAGAATCCTTTTCTTTTAACAAACACTCAAATTTATTTTTCATTTTCTTATTATCCTTTTTAAGTATTTCATACTTTTCTAGGAGTTGTTGACAAAATGATTCAAGTTCATTAAAGGACATATCAACATCCTCTTCTAGCTCGGATTCGGTAGTTACCTCAAGGGGGTTTATCCCCTTGGACCATGTAGCATACATTGGAAGCGTCACTTCCAACATCCGAGTCGCTCCCCACATAATATTGTTCTTTTTCACCAAGGGAGATGATGGTGTTCCATGCTACAAAAACCGAATCAAGATTAGCAACCCTAGATAAATAATCATCATTTAGTGTACTCTTCAAAGCATGGATGGCTTTTGCATTAGCCTCAATATTTTTTCCATTTAAACAATAAGAATCTCTAGCAGTGGTAAAATAAACATGAATGCTTAGGGCTTTGAGGTACAAAGACATCTTAACCTTCCAAGTTTGGATGTTAAGAGTGTCAAAGGTGGGAGGTGACTGAAGTCCATGGTGTGTGCACAAATGTTGTGATTAACTATAAATGAGGATCTTTAACTCTAGGTTGTAAGACTCAAATCGAGCACGTGGCTCTGATACCAATTGTAATCACCTAGAGAGGAGGTGAATAGGTGACTAGCTAATCTAATGGTCAATAATGCGGAATTAAAACTTATTAATGCAAACTAAAGCTTCTTAAACTAAACACCAAGTATAACACAAGAGTGTAGTCGAATTTTCCGTGAAGGGCTCTGGACTAACTCCTCAAGATTCCTCTAAATAAGAGTTGAGCTGTCGCGTGGCTCTCTTGGTTGAATACAAGTGTTAGCAAAAACTCCCCAAGCATATAACAATTAAGCACATAATGTATATCAAGCATATAAAAATGAAAGCAATATAAGCATGCAAGATATAAACAAGTAAGAGATAGAGAGAGCAATCGCAAACACGGGAGAATTATTTCGAGGTTCGAGCACACTTGCTCTACGTCCCCGCCTTCAACACTATGAAGGATTTTCACTAAAATCGATCCCACCAGATCACTCGGTGCCGCAACACTTATAAGGAATTCCCACTAGAACTCTTGGACTCTCTAGTCCCTCTCTAGTTCCTGAACACACCGCAAGCCCACAAGCTCGCCGAGGCCGCACCTCAAACACCGAGTTCCCACTAGAACCCGAAACAATGCGAACACACACGTCCGCCTCCTCAAAGCAAGAATGAGAAATTTGGTGTTCACAACACTTTGATCACCTAAAATTACTCTCACAATAACACTCCTATAGGATAAATATATCAATGGATAACTCAAGTGTTTGTGAGAAAAACAAGGATGGAATGTGTGGAGGAAAACACAAGAAATCACTTTGAAAAATACTCTTGATAAACTTCCCTTTTGATTGGAAATACTCTCAAACAAGTGGAGAAAATCTCTTAATAGAGTAGGAAAAAACTATCTTTAAAACTCTCCAAAATTCTTATCTAAAACAGCCCAAGGAAGCCCCTTTAAATAGGCTTCTCAAAAACTAGCCGTTGGGGCCAATTCAGTAGCCCTGACAGTGGTCGATCGACCGACCGGTCGACCGCCAACGGTTAGATTTCTGACCGTTGGAACCTCGGTCGACCGGCCCGGTCGACCGAGGCCTGGAACAGAGAGCAGAGCTCTCTGCCGGTCGACCGGCCCGGTCGACCGGGGCTTTCAAGAGAGCAGAAATTCTCTGGCGGTCGACCGACCCAATCGACCGGCCTCCAGCCAAACTGGCGTGCACATCTATGCACGTCGGTCGACCGACTCTGTTGACCAACTTCAAGCTCGGTCGACCGGTCCGGTCGACCGGCAAAAGCCAGAACAGGGATTTATGGGAAAAGAAAACTTGGCATTTTGACTTTGATAAAATCTCATAAAATCATAAAAAATCTACAAAAATAGGTTCAATATTATGCTTTGATAAACAAACATGTTTGAGCAAAACAAAGACATGTTACAAACATTTTGTACTATTTTTGTAACTTAAAAATTTTAGCATAAAACAAAAACCGTATTTTTCAAAATTGGTTTTTCCAAAACTTCTCCAAATACAAAAACAAGATATTTTAAACACTTTTAAAGCATAGAGTGTATAGATATGATCCACTACACATACACGATGAAATATCTATGTTTTTGACAATAAACACTAAACAGTTTTGGTTAAAAGACATGTATATATTAAACTCCAAAAATCAAACCGGCATTTTTCCAAAATGAAAACTCTTTTGTATTAAAATAAAAACTCTTCTATGAAAACTCATCTAAATCAAGAGTGTGTGTGTATATGGTATACTTGAGCAATCCACCAACTATTCTATCCTTTACATTTTAACTAAAAACAAAATCTTAATAAAATAAACCTAGACTCAAGTCTTGATCTTGAAGGTCTTCACTTGAAGTCTTCTTCTCCTCTTGACTTGGTCTAAACTTGATCCAACGAGTTAGACTTCTTTTGAGTACTTGATGTAGTCTTGATGCACAAGCTCTTGAATCAAACCGTGCTAGCTCCAAAACTTGACTTTAAAACCTTTGTTGAAGCTAAACACCAACTAAGATCTTGATCATAAATCTGAGACTAATCAAACACAAGATCATTAGTACTATAACTACATGAGTTGATCATCATCAAAACTAGAGTGATGGGCCTTTGGGCCAACAAAGCCATGATCATGTTAGTAGTGAGCCAACTAAGCTTACGTGGATTTCTCCGGGTTCTTTCAACTATAATGAATTCTTAGACATCACCCGTAGCCTGTCTTTGATCATCATCATCAGCTGCAACATCCTGTTCGGCTACCTGATCACCACCCTATATCACTGAGGGTATGACCTCAAATGAAACCAATTTGTCTAAAGACGGTGAAGTAGCATTACCCTCTACCTGTTGCGATATCATGTCGCTCGTTGACTGTCCACCTGCTAAAAGTCTGTAGGCTTCACCATTGAAGCCTCGTCAAACATGACTTCTCTACTCAAGATAAATTTTTTGTCCTTCAAATCTCAAATTTTGTAGCCTTTTACTCCTTTCTTGAATCTTACGAGCACACATTTCTCGCCCTTGGGTCTAACTTGTCTTTTTTGACATGACAGTAAGCGGGACACCCAAATACCTATAGCAAATTATAATTCAGTGCAATTTTTCTTGATCAAACCTCTAGAGGAGTTTTACCTCCTATTGCAGACGAAGGCAACCTGTTAACAAGATTTCGATATGCCAGCGTTGGACAACATGCACCGGATCTTCTCTAGTAAGGTCTTGTTAATCCTTTCAGCCACCACGTTTTGTTGCGGTATTTTTCTTCTAGTGAAGTGCCTTTCTGTGCCCTCGTCGTGACATAACTGTAGAAAAGAATCATTTGTAAACTCTCCTCCATTATCTGAATGAAGTACATTGATCTTCTGTAACCCATGGTTTTAGATATACGAGTCACAGTATCAGTGCTCGATACGGTGTACAAATATGATTTGACCTTTCTGGTAGTCAGATTGAACTGGTTTCAGCTCCAGATATTTTTTATAATATTTTAGATTTTTCAGAATTTTTTAAAATTTTTCTGAATTATTTTTGAAGATCTCCAAATTCGGTGTACCGATTTCGATAATCGACACTTAACATTTTTTTAATTTAAAAATGGAGTTAACTTTCTAGAATCTGCTTCCATATTATTTTTAAAAATCAAATTTTCTACTTTCGGGTATTTTTGAGAATTTTTCTGAATTAATCGAAAATTTGGCTAATACGGTGTCAACCGAAATCACCGATCGATTCCAGGATTTTTAGTCTGCAAACTATACTGAATTTATTGAATCTGATTTGACATTACTCCTTAGCATAATATTTTCTATTTTTCAAAATTTTGAGAACTGTTCGGAACTAGTTGAATTTTCACCCACTTAAATAATATTAATTAAATAATATTTTAACCATTCTTTCTCATCTTCTCCTTCAAGCTTTCTCATTTTTTCATCGCCTTAACCCAACTGACTTCTCTCTCTCTCTCTCTCTCTCTCTCTCTCTCTCTCTCTCTCTCTCTCGTTCCCTCTCTCTTTATGGGATCTGAATCCAAATCCAAACCTGCACCCACTAACCCAATAGCCCACCAACCCATTTCACTTAAGTCAATTGGGTTTGGGTTTTGGATCTAAACCCGACCTGTTAGTAGTTAGAACCCGCATCCAATATAGAGAAAAGTATAATTGCAGAAAATCCCCTGATAATTTAAAACAATTTCATTTTTGACATATTTGTTACATATTTAACCTATTTTAACTGATTTTAGTATTCGGGCTATATTTAGAGCATCCGGATTCAAAATTAGACGATTCTGAAGTCATTGTGAACATAAAAAGACGAACTACATTTCTATAATAGTTATGTGAGTGTTTTTTATAAATTATTATTTTATCATGTTGAATGAAATTAATTGATTGCTTTATTTAATAAAAAATAATTGTTGGTAAATCACTGTAAATATTATTTAATAAATTGTAATTGATGGTAAATCATAATAATTAGAATATGCATGATTGCTCATTAAACATATTCAATAAAAGAATAATTTATTTTATTTCTTAATTTAATATAAAATATAGGTGATTATTTAAATATTGAGTAGATATTAGACAGTGGATATATAAATTAATAAATGAATTGATAATTTTTAACATGATTGTGAAGAGTTTGAAAATAGATAATTATAAATAATTACTTTATGATATCAATCATGTTAATAATAGTGAAATCCTTATAATAAATACTGATATATTGACACATGATCGGGTTAACGATACCACTCTGATATTGTCATTATTACCTCACTCATGACAATAAGCACTATTATGTATGACACTATTATTTCATGTTTATGTATCATCGTTAAATGCATATTACTATGTGTTATGATTGTGAACACTGTTATTCCATATACTTGTAACACCGTTACAAATACTTACTACACTAAATATTATTATTACACGTACATGTATCATCGTGACACAGATACACTATTACACCGGATATTACACTTTCATGTACCGTGTTATCATTATTTCATAGATACTCTGTTAAAATAGACACTGTAGTTTCATTTTCTTGTATCACCGGTACGCAAACACACCTGAGTATATGACATGCCTGTTTCCTTTATCATTCATACTGTATGACCTTCCTGTTACATAGATTCACCTATATACATGTATTGGTTGTTTTTGTATACCTGTTGCATGGATTCATGCTCCAGTTACATCGATATTCATGTATTCTTGTTACATGATTATTTTTTTGTTACTGGTATCGATATGATACTCCTTTTACTGGATATGAGTGTTGTTAATATGCGGTGTGTGAAACTAAGTGCCACATGGATCTAAACCACATGAGCCACCTCTAGAATCCCTTATCTATTGGTTCTTTCTTTTCGTTTCCCGATATTTTATTTCATGCTATCAACAAAGCTCATGTCCTATTTGTAAATCACCTAGAGAAGGATGAATAGGTGATGTGCTAATCTAATACCAAACAATGAGGAATTAAAAACTATTATGCAAACTAAAACAAACACACAATGTATAACCAAAAAGTGAAGCCGAATTTTCGGTGAAAGGCTCTGAACTTCTCCTGAAGATTCTTCTAAATTAAGAGTTGAGATGCTACTATAGCTCTCTTGGTTGAATACTAGTATGAGCAAAATATCAAGCATGTAGAGAATGAACAATAATAACAATGCTAGGTATCAAACAACCCATTAAGTATATCAATTTAGTACAAGTATATATCAAAAATATAAAGATAATATCAATGGCAGCAAGTAAAATATGAACACAAGTGAGTTGAGAGAGATGAGCAATTACAAACACGGGAGAATTGTTTCGAGGTTCGAGCCACTTGCTCTACGTCCCCGCCTTCACCGCAATGAAGGATTTTCATTAAAAATGATCTCGCAAGATCACTCGGTGCCGCAACACCTATAACGAGCTCCCTCAAGAACTCTTGGACCCGCAAGTCCCTCACTTGTTCCTGTAAAAACAATGCACAATATGAACCCGCAAGTTCGCCAATACCGCAACCTCCAACTCCTCAAATTACAAAGATGGAAACTCATCACTTCTCTTGATCACAAATAAACACTCTCACAAACAAAGGTCCTAGAGGATGGATATAACAATAGAAAGCTCAAGTTTGTGTGAGAAAAACTAGATAGATCTTGTGATAGAAAACTCAAGAAAATCTTTTTAAAAAAGTCAATAGAAACACTCTTGATAAACTCTCTATTTGATATAAAAGTTAAGAAAAAACTCTGTGGAAGATGGAAAAACTAGCTCTAAAACTTCTCCAAAAATCTAATAGAAAACTGGCCCAAAAGACCCTATTTTATAGCCATCAGAAAACTAGCCATTAGGGGGCCAGGATGGCCAGTCGGTTGACCGGCCGGTCAACCAGCAACAGTCAAATTTCTGACTGTTGGGGTTGCCGGTCGACCACCCAGTCGATCGCACCCAACCCACAGTGAGTTCATCCCTTTGTCCGTCGACCGTTCAGTCGATCGGCCTCTACCCGAAAGTTGGGTAGAGCCAGTCGGTTGACAGCTCGATCGACCGAGCCTTGTTACGGTCGACCGATGGGTCGGCCGACCATAGGCTCTGGACTTGTGCACATTTCTGTGTACGTCGGTCGATCGATCGGTCGATCGAGCTTGCCTTCGGTCGACTGCCAGCTGCCTAGAAAACTGAATTTATAGGATTAAAGAACTATACTTGGAAACATCTATAAATTCTAAAAAACTTCATAGATTCCACAAAAAATAAATTCATGTAAATAAATTGAAGTACAAATATGTGTGATAAAAAATCAACACGTATTACAAACATGTGAATTATTTTTTAGGCATAGAAATTAATTAAAAAACGGCATTTTTCAATACCAAACTTTCTAAATGGAAAATTGGTTTTGTCTTCAAACTTGTACAAATACAAAAACAAGATACTGAAACACATTTGAAGTATAGTGTGTATGAATAGAATCTAACACACAAAGTAAATGAAATATACTTGTTTTTGACAATAAGCTCCAAAATAAGTTTTGATAAATACAAAACTTAAATACATGATATAAACTCATCAAAATAAGTTATCTAAACAATATGATGTAACAATGTATATGGATGAAATCCAATAACACATATAAACCATATAAACTTATTTTGATGAAATTTATTCATGAAATCGAAAGATGTATTCTTGAAAAACCAAAACTATATTTTCCAAGAACTAAAACTATGAAAGTTATGAAATATTTTTGTGTGTGTGTGTGTATGAGCTTGAGCAATTTACATCTAATCTATCTTTTATATTTTGTCCTCAAACAAGAAAAGCTTAAACTTACAAACTCTTGACTCAAGTCTTCTCTTGAAAAACTTCTTCTCCAAGTAGACTTGATCCAAACTTGATCTATGAGATAGACTCCTCTTTGAGTACTTGATGGGATCTTGAAGCGCGAGCTCTTGAATCAACATGTGCTAGCTTCAAAACTTGACTTCGAATCTTTTGTTGAAGATAAATACCGACCAAAATTTTGCTCGAATATCTGAAACTTAATGAGCACAAGACCATTAGTACTATAATTACATAAGTTAATCATCATCAAAATTAGAATGATGGGCTTTTGGGCTAACAATCTCCCCTTTTTTAATGAGGACAAAACTCATAGAGTTATATATGCATGGATTAAAGATAAGCTTCATCGAAGCTTCCCCTTAACTCATGTATAGCAAAAACATATAGATATTCAATAAAGCTCATGATACCGATCATTACAAACATATAGATATGCAATGTTAGCTCTAGGTACCAATATATCAAAACATGATATCAAAACAAAATATATACATAAAACTAAAAACATGCATAAATAAACTCTCAAATCATTCTCCCTCATTTTCTCAATCATCAACAAAGGGGTAACGAAGAATAAAGTAAATATATATGCGATATAAATCCATGAAAAGGAGAGACTGTAAAGAACTCCCCCTGCATACATGCATTACAGGAAGAAAGAGATGACTAAGCCCTAACCCATGTAAGCATAATATACAATGTGTAGATGGAGATGTAAAGCTCCCCCTATACACGTATACCATGTAAAGAAAAGAGGTCAAGCTATTCTTTATATACTATAGTCATCATGAATTTATATATAGAGAAGATGTTAAGCTCCCCTTGCATATAAGTAATACATATCAAAATAAATTTTGAAAAACACTTAGAACAAATTTTGATACCATTTTTAAATATCAAATCAAATACTGATAATCAAAAAAATAAATTTTGACACTAATTGACAAAACAAATTTAGATACCAAAAGAAATCAATTAAACAAATTTTGATACTACTTAACAAAATTTTGATAAACCAATAGAAAATATACTAGTAGATACCACTTGTAAATACCACTAGTAGATAGATACCAATTTTGCAATAAAGATACCAATAGAAAATAATTGATACCAATATAAAAATATAATCATCTTCTAAAATAAAATATTTTTCTCAAAAAGAGTGGGAGTGAGATACCATTGAAAATAAAATCAAGAATTTTTCTCCCCCTTTTGAAATACCAATAAAATCAAAGCATAAGCTTGTAAAGATACCAATTAACATTTAGAACTAAATCAAGTTTAGCATAAAACAATTTTGCCTATAAAACATATATGTATAAATATTTTAATCTAGTACAAGAAATCATATATAGGTATGTATGATCAATTTAAATACCAATTGAAATATGACGCATACATATATAGAAAACAAGTATGAGTATAAAAAAGTTAATTTTTATGATATATATATGTGTGTGTGTGTGTATAACTCATAACTGCTACCCTATCATATTCATGTCAAAAGAGATATTCTATAAGGCACACTGGCATGTTCGCCAACCAACCGCCCTTGATAGGGTAGAAGTTTTTAAAAATAAAGTTTTGAAAATAGTTTAGCATAAATTAAAAACACTACCAAATGAAAAATAAATAACTAGTTTAAAGTAGTTTTGAAAAACTAGTTAAAAATCTTTCAAACATGAAATCAAATCATATATCTCATGAGACATGCTAATTACACAAAAATTGACACTCAAGATCTATAACGCACATATATGAGCTCACGAAAATAAAATCATGAGTAAACATAAAGGTGAATGTTTAATGTTCATGTGAATAACATATTCATTAAGATAAAATAATAAAACTCAAAATCAAAACACACATGAAATTCTTTTTCTCAAAAACATGATACATCATATGATCATGCAAAATATATCAAAACTAGGACATACAATGTACCATCAAACTTAAAATGAATACACAAATGAAATAAAATATGTATAGCATGAATAACAAGTGTAACTCAAGAATTGTACATGTATAACACAAGTTTTAACTAAATTTGCATATCAACATATGATATAAACATATAAATTAATATATGCTTTGACTAAAGCATATAAAAATATGAATCAACCAAAAAAATAGGCATGTAAATTATTTTGAAAACATGAACATTATTTTCAAAAATACATGCATAGCGAGGCAACCAATCAACTCAATTATAAGCACAAAATAATATATGATAGAGTCTAGGTTACATCACTAGTATATAAGCATTTAAAAATATTTAAAAAGTGAAAGATAAAATGGTTATCAATACCGATATAGCCAATCCATCTCCAAAAATAAGGTGGTCATCTCACCAAAATTTCTTGATAGTGATGTATCAAATGGGTTTATCCTTCAAGCTCCAAATGCATCCACCACCAAGACACCAATCCTCTCACATTTTTTGAGAGCCCTCACCTACATCAAAAATAAGTGATGGAGATTTTAGTACTCGTATTTTTTTGGGTCTATGGGGGTTAGTTACGTTTGAAATCCAAACATTTTTATTTTTAAAATTTAAAGAATTTAATCTATTAAAGTTAAATTTTACAAGATGGCCTTTACGACCACAATGTGTACATGTGTACACTCTAGCATACATATGAGTGTGAGCATGGTGTGCATGTGGTGTATGCCGTGACATATGTGCATAAATATGTGAATTTTATTTCTTGCGAAATATAAATTCCAATCTAGAATGATCAATATCACATTGGCTCAAAGTGGAGCCTAAACAATCAATTCTATTTTTCAAAATGTGAAACTTTTTTTTATCAATAGAAGATTATAGAATAGTAGAATAAGAAACATGACAAGAATGAGAATCAAAATTATTTTTCTTTTTGGAATGAGAAATCTTTTCTTTTCTACTTAAAATAATTTTCTTTTTCAAAGATTTAATTTCATTTAAAGGAATATCTTTTTCTTTAGAAATCAAAATAACTTGATTTTTCAAAGATTCATTTTCTTTTGAAAAATTTCAAATTTATTTTGAAAAGAATCTTTTTCTTTCAAAACAAGACCATTTTTATTTAACAAATAATTATTTTCTTTCTTCGATTTTTTATTTTCAACTTTTAATAAATTATATTTTTAAGAAGTTTTTGGCAAAACATAGCAAGTTCATCATATGGCATCTCATCATCATTATCAAACTCGGAATCAGAATTAACCTCAAAGGGGTCATCCCCTTGGGCCATATAGCACACGTAGGAAGTAACACTTTCTTCATCCGAGTCACTCTCCTTGTCATGTGGCGTTTGTTTACCGAAAGTGATGAGAGTGTTCCAAACTATAAAAGCTGACTCAATGTTAGAAACCCTAAATAAATAATCATCATTTAGGGTTAGCTTCAAAGCATGAATAGCTTTTGCATTAGCCTCAAGATGCTCGCCATTTACAAAGTAAGAATCTTTAATAGTGTCAAGATAGACATGAATACCTAGGGCCTTGAGATATATAGAAATCTTAAGTTTCTAAGTTTAAAAGTTAAGAATATCAAACATGAGAGATGCAATGAAATCCATATGTGTGTATGCAAATATTGTGATTAGCAAAATAAGATCTTTAACTCTAGGTTATTAGATCCAAATCAAGAGCACAAAGGTCTGATACCAATTGTAAATCACCTAGAGGGGGTGAATAGGTGATGTGCTAATCTAATGCCAAAAAATGCAAAATTAAAAACTATTATACAAACTAAAACAAACACAGAAAGTATAACCAAAAAGTGAAGTTGAATTCCTAGTAAAAGGTTCTGGACTTCTCCTCAAGACTTCTCTAGATTAAGAGTTGAGGTGTTAATAGCTCTCTTGGTTGAAAACTAGTGTGAGCACAATATCAAACATGTAGAGAATGAATAATAATAACAATGCTAGATATCAAACAACCCAAATAAGTATATCAATTTAGCACAAGTATATATCAAGCATATAAAGATAATATCAATGAGAGCAAGCAAGATATAAATGAAGTGAGTTGAGAGGGAGATGAGCAATCGCAAATACATGAGAATTGTTTCGAGGTTCGAGCCACTTGTTCTACGTCCCCACTTTCACCACAATGAAGGAGTTCCACTAAAAATGATCCTGCAAGATCACTGGCCGCAACACCTACAACGAGCTCCTTCAAGAACTCTTAAACCTGCAAGTCTCTCACTTGTTCCCGCAAGAACAGTTCAAAACACGAACCCGCAACTTCGCCAAGGCCGCAACCTCCAACTACTCAAATTACAAAGGTGAAACATGTTGTGATCACTTCTCTTAATCACAAACAAACACTCTCACAAATAAGAATTGTAGAAGATAGATATAGTAATGAAAAGTTCAAGCTTGTGTAAGAAAAACTAGATAGATTTTATTGTAGAAAACTCAAGAAAATCCTTTTGAAAAAGTCAAGAGAAACACTCTTGATAAACTCTCTATTTGATATGAAAGTTAAGCTCAAAAACTTGTAAAGAAAACTCTGTAGAAGATAGAAAAAAGTAGCTCTAAAACTTTTGCAAAAATCTTGTAGTGGCCCAAAAGACCCTTTTTATAGCCATCAGAAAACTAGTCGTTAGGGGGCCAGAATGGCCCGTTGGTCGACCGGTCGGTCGACCAGCCAACGGGCAAATTTTTCTCCGCTGGGGTTGCCGATCAGCCGCCTGATTGACCACACCTAACCCACAAAGAGTCTATCTCTCTGCCGGTCGACCATTCGGTCGACCGACCTCTACCTGAGAGTTAGGTAGAGCCAGTCGGTCGACCGAGCCTTGCTACGATTGATCGATCGATAGGTCGAGCCCAGGCTCTGGGGTTGTGCACGTTTCTGTGTAGGCAGTCGACCGATCGGTCGACCGAGCATGTCTTCGGTCGGCCGCCAGCAGCCCAGAAAACTGAATTTATAGGGTTAAAAATCTAGACTTGGAAACACCTATAAATTCTAATAAAACTTTATAAATTTCACAAAAATAAGTTCATGTAATAATTTGAAGCACAAATATGTGTTATCAAAAATTAATACATATTATAAACATGTGAACTATTTTTGAGGCATAGAAATTATAGCTTAAAAAACGGTATTTTTCAAAACCAAACTTCTAAATGGAAAAACAGTTTTGTCTTCAAACTTGTATATATACAAAAGTAAGATATTGAAATACATTTGAAGTATAGTGTGTATGAATAGAATCCAATATACAAAGTAACTGAAATATACTTATTTTTGACAATAAGCTCCAAAATAAGTTTTGATAAATACAAAACTTAAATACATGATATAAACTCATCAAAATAAGTTATTTAAACAATATGAAATAACAATGTATATGGATGAAATTCAATACACATATAAACTATGTAAACTTGTTTTGATGAAATCTATTCATGAAACTGAAAGATGTATTCTTGAAAATCCAAAATCAGAACTATATTTTTCAAGAATTAAAACTATAAAAGTTATGAAATATTTTGTGTACGTATATGAGCTTGAGCAGTACGCAACTAATCTATCATTTATATAATATCCTAAAGCAAAAAAAAATCTTAAACTTACGAACTCTTGACTCAAGTCTTCTCTTGAAAAGATTCTTCTCTAAATAGACTTGATCCAAACTTGATCCATGAGCTAGACTCCTCTTTGAGTACTTGATGCGATCTTCAAGCGCAAGCTCTTGAATTAATATGTAATAACTTCAAAATTTGACTTCGAATCTTTTGTTGAAGCTAAACACCGACTAAGATCTTGCTTGAATATCTGAAACTTATTGAGTACAAGATCATTAGTATTACAACTACATGAGTTAATCATCATCAAAACTAGAGTGATGGGCCTTTGGGCCAACACTGTTATCGTGTTACATGTACCATGCATTGTTTTTGTTCCTGATATACTGTGTAGATTTAATATAATGAATATAAAATGAGGATGAGAGTCTTAACGATTGACTAGATCTTATCGGGTGGATATCCTGGATCCATATTTATCCCACTGCAGGAGATGTCCATGAGCTCCCGTTTCCCGTTTTCTGCTCCCCTCTAAGAGGAGGGCCCTCGTCTCAGTAGTAATGGGTCCGTTTAAGGCCGTGATCCCGGGTATGCACGGAATATACCCACCCGATTAGAGCTCCTTAACCATTGAATTTTCAATTAAAATAATAAAATAGTATAAATAATAGTAATGTCGGGAGCACTTGTTATTTAATCACTTTCTCGTTCGGATAATGGCACCCGTATATCATGTTCGGATGGGTTCGGATGAAGTACGGGTACCGGTATAGACTGCCGGTGGTATGGGATACTGGAAGAGGTTGATTAAAATATCAGGCGGTACTAATTGTTATTATTATATAAATAACATGACTTGCTCGGTACATATATATTATTGTTCATTTATACTTGTTACGGTTCCTGACATTTTATACACAAGCATGTTACATGTATACTCTGCACTTCATGCATTCTCCACAGACACGTTATTCATGTACACTTACTATGCATTTCATGTATCCTCTATTTTATACATGCTTTGTAAGCATACTGCTACTGTATAAGCACAATACTGTAGTATGATTATTCTGCATACTTCATATCTACATGTTCGTATTCATCACGAAACTATCATACAATTGTTGCTATTAGGTTAAATAAGAAATATTAAATAATTAAAACTTTCTAAACCCATTGATTTGATTAGAAAATTACTCAATTGTAACGCCCCGATCCCGTAGGTACGAGGACGTTATGGCGACGTACATACGCGAGGTGAAAACACGCTCACGCGTATGTTAAGCCTCAGTACAGTACATAACCTTCATAAAGACATGGGTCCCAACATGAAATAAGTACAAGAATACCTGCAGGAAGATGTTAGTGATCATATCAGATAGGAAAAATAGGGACAAATAAGATAACAGAAATAAGTCACCAAGATACCTATGAATAGGCCCGATGAGGGATCTCCTATGTAACTCCAATGCACTCTCTGATACTATGGTACCTCGGATCTCCAATCTGGGCACGCAAACCCAGGGTCGTCAGAAAGCGACCTAGTGAGTGGTAAAATGAAGGAGGCAGTAATATATACTATAGATACAAGCATGATAATAATATATAATGCAAGATGGTGAAATAGCGATACCATATAATACTCATATAAGAAGCAGTAGAAATATATACACATGTAAGCTGTAGAATATATATAAACATGCCATCTAAACCGGTTATTATCGGGTCATGTCTCTAATCGTATCCAGCTTATAGAATATATAATGTTATCTAGCGGTGACGAGTGTACATGCTAATGATGTTGTGATAGCAGTGAACATGCAGATGGGCGTATGCTACCTAACCAGTATACGGTGTGGTGCATAGACAGTAAAGATGTATGCAAGGTATACAGAAAATAGACTATATGCACATAAGCATGAATAGGATGCCACTACAGAAAGTGTAACATGTATCGGATAAAGTAACAAAGTATACAGGTGCAATGAGTAGCAGATCACTACAGGAATTGTAACAGGAAACAAGTACAGTATCAATGTATACATGTATCATGATAGCAGATAAATGATCAGGAACAGTCACAAGTACAACTAAACATGTAACAGGCAGGTCATGTCAAGTCATGTCATTTATACAATAGTAGCGATCAGTACCACCTGGTATTTTAATCAATCTCTACCGGTGTCCCATACCACTGGCAGTTCATACTGGAGCCCGCACTCCAGTCGAACTCATCCGGACATGGCCTACGGGTACCATTATCTAAACGAGAGAGTGATCAAATAATAAGTGTTCCCGACGTTCACTATTGTGTATACTGTTTTATTATGTTAATTGGAAACTCATGGTCGAGGAGTTCTTATCGGGTAGGTGTATCCCGTGCATACCCGGGATCACGGCCTTTATCAAACCCCTGGCTGCTAAGACCAGAGCCCTCCGCTAAGAGGGGAACAATAATCAAGTAACAATAGCTCATGGAGCAATTGGTAGGTAGCACTACCATCCCCTGCAGTGGGAGAACAATATGGATCCAGTACATCACCCGATAAGATCTAATCAACCGTCAAGTCTCCCCCATACCCCACTTAAATTTATGATCTGACATGTCAAGTATACAATGAATAAATACAGTACATGATACGGGTAACATGATAACTGGACCAGAGCTCTGTTGATAGCATAGAACAATATAACGGGAACAATATAACGGGAAACGGGAACAATATCACTGGAACAATATAACGGGAACAATAGATGTGGAATTCCACATATCGCATATAACAGCTCTCATGTCCAGTAATGGGAATATCCATATCAGTAACAGGAAACAATCATATAACATGAATACAGTAACATGGAACATGGATTGCATGTGTAACAGGGATATGGAAACATGACATGCATGTGTAACCGTGATATGTAAACATGACATGCACGTGTATCAGTGGTATGTAAACAGGACATGCACATGTAACAGTGATGTGTAAATATGACATAACTGTAACAATAATATAAAAGGCGGTAATCCGTGCATTGGTCTATCAGTGTACCAGTGGAATATTCATGTGTAGCAATAATCCGTGTACTATATCTGGGTATCACTCGTACATGTTATAACAGTGGTCACTGTAATCATCTAATACCATGTCCATTGAACTGTAGTATTCGTGTAATGTGGATACCAGTGCGTGAAGGTGTCTAGCATGCATGTCGAGTAATAGCGTAGTGTCACCGAGTATCGGTGAATCAGAATGACAATGTAATGAGGAATGTGGGATCTCAATATCTAGTTGTACATGTACATGTAGTATTGGTGTTTCGTGTGAGGCAGGTACCGGTACTCATACCGAATGGAGTATCAGACAGCCCTATTTGTGTCAACGGTCAAATGTTATTCTAATCGAGCATGTTTACACTGTTATGCTATCAATGACAATTTATGAATCGGTATTTACAGTTTTACAGTGATTAACCGGTAATCATGTTTTATTTACATAAAGCAACCAAGTGCAATAAATATACTAAAAAGATAATTTAGAAAATAAAACACTCACAAACTGGCCCTGGGAAGGTAGCTCTCTTTTCCATGATCGCAACGGATCCAGAATCGTCCAAATCGGAGTCCGGATGCTCCTGATATCGCCCGAATATGAAAAGGAATAAAATGGGGTTAAATATGTAATTAAAATATTGAAATGCAAATTAGAAATAAGATGTAACCCCCTGATCCCCGGTGTACGTATCACCGTATCGGTACGCGATACGACGTACAAAAATTGATTTGACCTCCGTAGTAATCTAATTGAGCTGATTTCAGTTTCTAAAATCATTTTTTAATATTTGAGATTTTTCAGGATTTTCTGGATTAATTTGGAAAATCTCCGTTGTCGGTGTCGACCGATACCGATAACCTGCCTTCCGATTTTTATTTCACAAACAGAGTTGTATTTTGAGAATCTGCTTTCACCGTGTATCTTAGAATCGTATTTTCTACGTTCGAGTATTTTTGGGAATTTTTCAGAATTTATCGAAAATCCGGCCAAACCGGTGTCGCCCGTATCGGCGAGACATTCCGAGATTTTTTAATTTGTAAACCGGATCGAGTTTCTACAAACTGTCTTCATATTACGTCTCAGAATAATATTCTCTATTTTCTATAATTTTTGGGGACTGTTCGGAGTTAGTCGAATTTTGGACCAATATTATATTAATAAAATATTATTTTTCTTTTACTTTTTCCTTTCTTTTCTTCTCCTTTCTTCTCTTTTCTTCTCTGGCTTTTCCAGAGATTTCCCTCCACCGCCTTTGACTCCACCGCCTCTCCCTTTTTCTCTCCTATAAAAATCTCACTCTCTCAAACTCTCTCAAAAACAAAATCTCCTCTCTCTCTCTCCCTAATTAAGAAATAATCTCCCTCTCTCTAACTCTCTCCATAACTCTCTCTCTCCCCCTCTTTCAAACTCTGTTCCAGGACAGAGGAGCCGCGCCGGCCAAACGCCGCCCGGGTGCTGCCGCTCCCAGCTCGGCGCGCGCCACCGGGCTCCGCCTCCGGCCACGCGACAGGTGGCCGGCCGCCGCCGCACCAAGCCGAGCACCACCGCCGCCCTATTTCCCTCTCCATCTTCTTCTTCTTCTCCAGCTTTTGCTGTAAACCCAAAATCCCCCCCATGTTTCTCTCACTCTCTCTATCTCTACCTCTCTCTCTCTCACCCTCTGAGCCGCCGCCGGTGGCCGGGACCGCCACCGGCGGGTGCCGCCGGCCAGATGGCCGGCCGGCCTGTGCTGAGGCAAGCAGCAGCATATGCTGAGGCAAGCAGCAGCATATGCTGCTGCTGCTCTCTGTCTCCCTGTGGGTGTGTGTGTGTGTGTTGAGTGTGTGTGAGTGGTGCGTGTGAGTGAGAGAGAGTGTGTGCTGTGTGTGTTTGGGGTGTGTGTTGTGTGGTGTGTGTTATGTGGTGTGTGTGTGTGTGTTGTGTATAGTGTGTGTTGTGTGTGTGTGTGTATGGTGTGCTGTGTGTGTAAGTGTGTGTGTGTGTGTGAGTGTGTTTTGTGTGTGTGTGTGTGAGAGAGTGTGTGAGTGTGTGCTCTGTGTGTGTGTGTGTGAGAGAGAGAGTGTGAGTTGTGTGTGTGTGAGAGAGAGTGTGAATGTGTGCTGTGTGTGTGTGTAAGTGTGTGTGTGTGTGTGTGTGTGTGTGTGAGTGTGTATTGTTGGGTTCGGGTTCACACCCGAACCCACTATAATCCTATTGAGTACTTGGAAACCTGTTAATCCTATAAACCCAACACCCATCTAACTTAAATTAGTAGGCATGGGTTGCGGATCTGGACCCGACTCGTTAAGAGCCAAACCCGCATCCGAAATCCAATAAAGGTACTTTTACATAAAACCCCCTTGTACAATTTCGTATTTGCATTTATTATTTTTATTTATTTACATATTTAACCCCATTTTCATTTATGTTAGTATTCGAGCGATAACTGGAGCATCCGGACTCCGATTCGAGCGATTCTGGATCCGTTACGATCGTGGGAAGTATTCGAGCGATAACTGGAACATCCGGACTCCGATTCGAGCGATTCTGGATCCGTTACGATCGTGGGAACGAGAGCTACAGTCCTGTAGCCAGTTTGTGAGTGTTTTTATTTTATAAATTATCTTGTTAGTCTATTAATTGAATTTGATTGCTTTATTGATTACCGGTAAATCCTAATTGGTACACCATATTAAAACATTGTAATAAACACTGTACTTAAATATGTCGGATACCTAATAGACGTAGAGTGTAACATTGGATACCTATTAGGTCATGTTCATGGATCACTGACATCCGGCACACCATGTCACCATATGTTTAGACACTATCATATCATGTATCGTATCACAGTAGCGTTACCTGCATACTGATTCACAGATACACTATGACATTACCTTGGTACTAGACATACATACTAGACACCGTTACTATAAGATACTGTCGACCACTGTTCCTACATGTACTAGTGCTACACAGGCTTACGGCTATACGGATTCTGTAGTACACTGCACATGATAGTAGATATTGACCACTGTTATGGCTGTGCATGTTACACAGATACTATGACACGGCACACTTGTTATTTCGTAGGCATAACCCACCGATACGTAGTGACACCATTTCACGAAATACCGTTATGTCATGTATTGTTATCCTCGATACATGGCTTCTCGGCATGTCACTGCACAGACTACTGCATTTCATATTAACATGATCATCCATCTTTGCATGATCATCATACACATTCATGTCATGCTTACATGTTACAGTTACACATGCCTATGATGTTTCTATCTTCTTGTCATATGGATCACCATGCTTATTACATGTGTTATTGTTACATGTTCCCGTATTCATGATATATGATTGTTTCCTGTTACTGATATGGATTTCCCGATACTGGACATGAGAGCTGTTGATATGCGATATGTGGGGATCCCACATCTCTTGTTCCCGTTTCCCGGTATATTATTCATGGTATCTTGTTCATGATATATTGTTCATGTGATATTGTTCCCGTTTCCCGTTACATGGTGCTACGCTATCAACAGAGCTCAGGTCCAGTTATCATGTTACCCGTATCATGTACAGTAGTTGTTCTTGTTACATTGTATACTTGACATATCACATATCAGATCATAAAGATAACTTGGGTGTGGGGAAGACTTGACGGTTGACTAGATCTTGTCGGGTGGATGTCTGGATCCATTGTACGTCCCACTGCAGGGGACGGGGTAGTGTTGGCTACCATCTGTTACTCATGTTACATGTTACAGCTCTAGCGGGCTGGCCCTGGTCTCAGCAGCCAGGGATCTGTTTAAGGCCGTTGTCCCGGGTATGCACGGGATACACCCACCCGATAAGAACTCTTCGACCATAGGTTTCCAATTAACATAATAAAACAGTATACACAATAGTGGACGTCGGGAACACTTATTATTTGGTTACTCTCTTGTTTGGATAATGGTACCCGTAGGCCATGTCCGGATGGGTTCGACTGGAGTGCGAGCTCCAGTATGAATTGCCAGTGGTATGGGACACTGGAAGAGAGTAATTAAAATATCAGGTGGTACTGATTTCTACTATTGTATCAATCACATGACTTACCTGATACATGGATACTAGCTTGCTACTGTTCCTGTTATTTTGTCTGTTATCATGTTCACTGCGATCTTGCTTACTTGTTACGGTTCCTGTTCATGTTATTGTATCCACTATCATGTTACCTGTAGATTTTGCTACACTACCTGATACTTGTTACACTTCCTATGGTGGCATACTACTCATCACATATATTCTGTTTTGCATTGCCTATATGCTGCCTAGACACAACACGGTAGCATGTTCATATTGCATATACCTACCTACATGTTCATTTACATCACTACCATGTTCACTACTATTATGTCACCGCTAGATAACATTATGTATTATATACACTAGATATGATTAGAGTCATGACCTGATGATTACCGGCTAGGTAGTGATGGTACCAAAAGA
The DNA here is from genome assembly GCA_038442645.1 of Agave tequilana. NCBI lineage: Eukaryota > Viridiplantae > Streptophyta > Magnoliopsida > Asparagales > Asparagaceae > Agave > Agave tequilana. The sequence continues at coordinate 91,825 of JAVJIF010014598.1, read as the reverse complement.
TAACATGTTTACATGTTCCTATTGCTTATATGTTGATATATTCTTACTGTTTATTATATGGTATACCCCATCACGTATCTATAGTAGTATCATGTTTGTATTACTATGTATATATTACTGCCTCCTTCATTTTACCACTCACTAGGTCACTTTCTGACGACCCTGGGTTTGCGTGCCCAGATTTGGAGATCCGCGTACCGTAGTATCCGAGAGAACCATGGAGTCATATCGGAGCTTCCTCATCGGGACTATTCCTAGGTATTTTAGTATTTTATTTCCGTTATCTTGTTTGTCTTCATCTTTCATATTTGTTATGATTACTGACCCTCTACTGCAGGTATTCTTGTACTTACATCATGCTGGACCCCAGGTATTTATGGAGGTTATGTACTGTACTGAGGCTTAACGTACTCGTGAGCGTGTTTTCACCTCGCGTACGTACGTCGTCATAACGTCTCCGTACCTACGGGATTGGGGCGTTACAGAGTGGTATCAGAGCTTAGGTTCACACCTGGTGTGGGTAACCACCTGGGTCAATACTCGAGCTCGTACCAACAGTACAATCAGGTTCAGATTAACTGATCTGTATCTGAATTTGGGAATTCCAGCAACGAGTACAAGAATACCATGACCTTGGCAATTCATTACTTGACTCGCTTATATTCCTTTCTTCCTTCCAGTTGTCAACCAAAACATCCGATTTTCTTCTCATTTTCCTTGCATCGTCTTACTTCCCATCCGTTAGGATTCATTCGCTACCATACTTCTCCATCCCGAGTTCCTTATAGATAGCAGAGTGCGCAGTGGAAGTGTCGTGGACCCGTAACATTTCGACTTTGAGGTTAAAAATATTGTTCTCACACCTGATTAAAATTGCGAGGACACAATTTTCTGTAAGGTGGGGAGAAATGTAACCCCCTGATCCCCGGTGTACGTATCACCGTATCGGTACGCGATACGACGTACAAAAATTGATTTGACCTCCGTAGTAATCCAATTGAGCTGATTTCAGTTTCTAAAATCATTTTCTAGTATTTGAGATTTTTCAGGATTTTCTGAAATTTTTCTGGATTAATTTGGAAAATCTCCGTTGTCGGTGTCGACCGATACCGATAACCTGCCTTCCAATTTTTATTTCACAAACAGAGTTGTATTTTGAGAATCTGCTTTCACCGTGTATCTTAGAATCGTATTTTCTACGTTCGAGTATTTTGGGAATTTTTCAGAATTTATCGAAAATCCGGCCAAACCGGTGTCGCCCGTATCGGCGAGACATTCCGGGATTTTTTAATTTGTAAACCGGATCGAGTTTCTGCAAACTGTCTTCATATTACGTCTCAGGATAATATTCTCTATTTTCTGTAATTTTTTGGGACTGTTCGGATGTAACGGTCCCATTTTTCCATAATATGTCCATATACATAAACATTATATTAACCCACATTATTATCATAACCATCTCCAATCCTTGAAAATTTTGGCAAATTCTTTCTAACAAAAAGGCAAGGACGCATTTGCTACACCATTTATCACCTCTGATGTTTTCCCACAGCAAGTGTCCCCCAAATCTCTTAGCTTCCACATGAACCCAATTAATGATCCTATTCAAGAGATCAACAAGATATCTTTTAGTACTAGATTCACCAATAACCTTGAAGGTTAATACCTATTTCACACACTAATTCTCTGTTACACTTATATAAAAATTTTCCAAATACCAAGTATTTTGATTAAATAAAGGGTATGGTTGGTGGGGGGTAAGTATATACCATGTATAATTATTTTCAAGTATTTGAATATGTGACACCTTGCATATACATGGTTATCCCTTACATACAACATTAATATATTTACATTATCACATACTTGTGATAATTTATTAACACAAATTTCTCACTTAATCATCAGAGAAAAATAATTAAATTTATATAGATATATAAATTAAAATTTTCATTGTCACACTAATTCGTGATTAAAGTATGCCAAACCTAATAGTTATCAGTCCCAAATATCCAGCATTAACTCATGGCTAAGAAATAAATATTCCTTAGGAAAAGAAATAAATAATAAAAATTCGGGATGTTACATCGGAGTTAGTCGAATTTTGGACCAATATTATATTAATAAAATATTATTTTTCTTTTACTTTTTCCTTTCTTTTCTTCTCCTTTCTTCTCTTTTCTTCTCTGGCTTTTCCAGAGATTTCCCTCCACCGCCTTTGACTCCACCGCCTCTCCCTTTCTCTCTCCTATAAAAATCTCACTCTCTCAAACTCTCTCAAAAACAAATCTCCTCTCTCTCTCTCCCCCTAATTAAGAAATAATCTCCCTCTCTCTAACTCTCTCCATAACTCTCTCTCTCCCCCTCTTTCAAACTCTGTTCCAGGACAGAGGAGCCGCGCCGGCCAAACGCCGCCCTGGTGCTGCCGCTCCCAGCTCGGGGCGCGCCACCGGGCTCCGCCTCCGGCAACGCGACAGGTGGCCGGCCGCCGCCGCACCAAGCCGAGCACCGCCGCCGCCCTATTTCCCTCTCCATCTTCTTCTTCTTCTTCTCCAGCTTTTACTGTAAACCCAAAATCCCCCCCCCATGTTTCTCTTACTCTCTCTCTATCTCTACCTCTCTCTCTCACCCTCTGAGCCGCCGCCGGTGGCCGGGACCGCCGCCGGCGGGTGCCGCCGGCCAGATGGCCGGCCGGCCTGTGCTGAGGCAAGCAGCAGCATATGCTGCTGCTGCTCTCTGTCTCCCTGTGGGTGTGTGTGTGTGTTGAGTGTGTGTGAGTGGTGCGTGTGAGTGAGAGAGAGTGTGTGCTGTGTGTGTTTGGGGTGTGTGTTGTGTGGTGTGTGTTATGTGGTGTGTGTGTGTTGTGTATAGTGTGTGTTGTGTGTGTGTGTGTGTGTGTGTATGGTGTGCTGTGTGTGTGTGTGTGTGAGTGTGTTCTGTGTGTGTGTGTGTGTGTGTGTGTGTGAGAGTGTGTGAGTGTGTGCTCTGTGTGTGTGTGTGTGAGAGAGTGTGAGTTGTGTGTGTGTGAGAGAGAGTGTGAATGTGTGTTGTGTGTGTGTGTGTGTAAGTGTGTGTGTGTGTGTGTGTGAGTGTGTGTTGTTGGGTTCGGGTTCACACCCGAACCCACTATAATCCTATTGAGTACTTGGAAACCCGTTAATCCTATAAACCCAACGCCCATCTAACTTAAATTAGTAGGCATGGGTTGCGGATCTGGACCCGACTCGTTAAGAGCCAAACCCGCATCCGAAATCCAATAAAGGTACTTTTACATAAAACCCCCTTGTACAATTTCGTATTTGCATTTATTATTTTTATTTATTTACATATTTAACCCCATTTTCATTTATGTTAGTATTCGAGCGATAACTGGAGCATCCGGACTCCGATTCGAGCGATTCTGGATCCGTTACGATCGTGGGAAGTATTCGAGCGATAACTGGAACATCCGGACTCCGATTCGAGCGATTCTGGATCCGTTACGATCGTGGGAACGAGAGCTACAGTCCTGTAGCCAGTTTGTGAGTGTTTTTATTTTATAAATTATCTTGTTAGTCTATTAATTGAATTTGATTGCTTTATTGATTACCGGTAAATCCTAATTGGTACACTATATTAAAACATTGTAATAAACACTGTACTTAAATATGTCGGATACCTAATAGACGTAGAGTGTAACACTGGATACCTATTAGGTCATGTTCATGGATCACTGACATCCGGCACACCATGTCACCATATGTTTAGACACTATCATATCATGTATCGTATCACAGTAGCGTTACCTGCATACTGATTCACAGATACACTATGACATTACCTTGGTACTAGACATACATACTAGACACCGTTACTATAAGATACTGTCGACCACTGTTCCTACATGTACTAGTGCTACACAGGCTTACGGCTATACGGATTCTGTAGTACACTGCACATGATAGTAGATATTGACCACTGTTATGGCTGTGCATGTTACACAGATACTATGACACGGCACACTTGTTATTTCGTAGGCATAACCCACCGATACGTAGTGACACCATTTCACGAAATACCGTTATGTCATGTATTGTTATCCTCGATACATGGCTTCTCGGCATGTCACTGCACAGACTACTGCATTTCATATTAACATGATCATCCATCTTTGCATGATCATCATACACATTCATGTCATGCTTACATGTTACAGTTACACATGCCTATGATGTTTCTATCTTCTTGTCATATGGATCACCATGCTTATTACATGTGTTATTGTTACATGTTCCCGTATTCATGATATATGATTGTTTCCTGTTACTGATATGGATTTCCCGATACTGGACATGAGAGCTGTTGATATGCGATATGTGGGGATCCCACATCTCTTGTTCCCGTTTCCCGGTATATTATTCATGGTATCTTGTTCATGATATATTGTTCATGTGATATTGTTCCCGTTTCCCGTTACATGGTGCTACGCTATCACAGAGCTCAGGTCTAGTTATCATGTTACCCGTATCATGTACAGTAGTTGTTCTTGTTACATTGTATACTTGACATATCACATATCAGATCATAAAGATAACTTGGGTGTGGGGGAGACTTGACGGTTGACTAGATCTTGTCGGGTGGATGTCTGGATCTATTGTACGTCCCACTGCAGGGGACGGGGTAGTGCTGGCTACCATCTGTTACTCATGTTACATGTTACAGCTCTAGCGGGCTGGCCCTGGTCTCAGCAGCCAGGGATCTGTTTAAGGCCGTTGTCCTGGGTATGCACGGGATACACCCACCCGATAAGAACTCTTCGACCATAGGTTTCCATAACATAATAAAACAGTATACACAATAGTGGACGTCGGGAACACTTATTATTTGGTTACTCTCTCGTTTGGATAATGGTACCCGTAGGCCATGTCCGGATGGGTTCGACTGGAGTGCGAGCTCCAGTATGAATTGCCAGTGGTATGGGACACTGGAAGAGAGTAATTAAAATATCAGGTGGTACTGATTTCTACTATTGTATCAATCACATGACTTACCTGATACATGGATACTAGCTTGCTACTGTTCCTGTTATTTTGTCTGTTATCATGTTCACTGCGATCTTGCTTACTTGTTACGGTTCCTGTTCATGTTATTGTATCCACTATCATGTTACCTGTAGATTTTGCTACACTACCTGATACTTGTTACACTTCCTATGGTGGCATACTACTCATCACATATATTCTGTTTTGCATTGCCTATATGCTGCCTAGACACAACACAGTAGCATGTTCATATTGCATATGCCTACCTACATGTTCATTTACATCACTACCATGTTCACTACTATTATGTCACCGCTAGATAACATTATGTATTATACACTAGATATGATTAGAGTCATGACCTGATGATTACCGGCTAGGTAGTGATGGTACCAAAAGATAACATGTTTACATGTTCCTATTACTTATATGTTGATATATTCTTACTGTTTATTATATGGTATACCCCATCACGTATCTATAGTAGTATCATGTTTGTATTACTATGTATATATTACTGCCTCCTTCATTTTACCACTCACTAGGTCGCTTTCTGACGACCCTGGGTTTGCGTGCCCAGATTTGGAGATCCGCGTACCGTAGTATCCGAGAGAACCATGGAGTCATATCGGAGCTTCCTCATCGGGACTATTCCTAGGTATTTTAGTATTTTATTTCTGTTATCTTGTTTGTCTTCATCTTTCATATCTATTATGATTACTGACCCTCTACTACAGGTATTCTTGTACTTACATCATGCTGGACCCCAGGTATTTATGGAGGTTATGTACTGTACTGAGGCTTAACGTACTCGTGAGCGTGTTTTCACCTCGCGTACGTACGTCGTCATAACGTCTTCGTACCTACGGGATTGGGGCGTTACATAAGAGCAGGGGGTTTTCTGTAAAATTACCTTTAATGGGTTTCGAATGCGGGTGGTAAACGGATCGGATCCAGATCCACAACCCATACACCAACTACAGAGATTTTCCAAAATAATCTAGAAAATTTCCAAAAAATCCTGAAAAACCTAAAATATTAGAAAATAATTTTTAAAACTGAAATCGGCTCAATCGGACTACTACGGAGGTCAAATCAATTTTTTACGTCGTATCGCGTACCGATACGGCAATACGTACACCAGGGAGCAGGGAGTTACATCAATACTGTTTCATATTACGCATAATGAGATATATAAATGGTATAACTCTTTTTTATTATAATAACATAATCTCTCAACAAGATTTACCTATTATTTCATTTATTTATTGTATAGATTATCTTTTGATAGCACATTCTAGACATGTTAATTGATATTAATAATATAGAATTGGATAATCTCGTGGAGGTAATACTATTATAACATGCTAGGTACTGCTAGTGTTAAAGTGCTAATATGAAAATTATATTTATATATCGATTGTTAGTATAATTATATTGTATCACTGGTATTTAAACATGTATATATATATATATATATATATATATTATTGTGATAGTACTACTATATACATTACTCCTTCCTTCATTTTACCACTTACTAAGTCACTTTCTGATGACCTTGAGTTTGCATGCTTAGATTGGAGATCCGATGTATCGTAGTTCTTGATGTTTTCTAGGACACTGTTAGTAGACCCACAACTTTTATTATTCATAGATATTTTATTATTTTGTTCGTACTTCCATTTTTCTTTCTGTTTTTATATCTATCGTGGTTACTGACCCCTTTTTTAGGTATTCTTATACTTATATAATGATGAATTATTGTGTAATTATGTTTAATTTTCTGTACTGAGGTTTAGCATACATATGTCAGGGTATTTTCACCCTGAGTATTCCCGTCGTTGTAGCGTCCTCGTATCCGCAGGATCAGGGCGTTATAGATTAATATCAGAGCCTAGGTTCACCCCAAAATGTGGTAACCATGTAGGTCAATGATCAGGCTCTTACCAATAGTACAATCAGATTCAGATTAGAACTAATCTGTATCTCAATTTGAAGATTCCAGCTATGAGTACAAGAATGCCACTTCGTTGAAAATCCAGTACATGACTCTTTCTATTCCCTATTTTTGTTATTAACCAGAATATTCTGATTTCATTCTCGCTTTCTCTTCATCATATTGATTCCAATCCTCTATGTTTGACTCATGACACTAGTTCTCCACTTCGAGTTCATTAAAGATATCAGAGTGGCATAATGGAAGAATCATGGGCCCATAACATCCAAGTCCCAGGAGGTATAAATATTGTTCTCCCACTAAAATTGAAATTTCGAGCACGAATTTTTTTTGTAAGGTGGGTAGAAGTGTAACCCCTGGTTTTAGGTATATGTGTCACAGTATCAGTGCTCGATACGGTGTACAAAATTAATTTGACCTTTTTAGTAGTCAGATTGAACTAGTTTCAGCTTCATATATCATTTTTTTTAATATTTTAAAATTTTCAGAGCTTTCTGAATTTATCTAGATTATTTATGAAGATCTCCGAATTCAGTCGACCGATACCGATAATCGACTTTAAGATTTTTAATTCACAAACAGAGTTGAGTTTCTGGAATCTCCTTCCATATTGTTCTTCAAAATCATATTTTTTACTTTCGAATATTTTTGGATATTTTCTGAATTAATCAAAAAATCAGCAAATCCGGTGTCGACTAGTATCACCGATCGATTTCGAGATTTTTAATCTGCAAATTTGACTGAATTCCTTGAATTTAATTTCACATTACTCCTCAACATAATATTTTCTATTTTTTAGAATTTTCGGGAACCATTCGGAACTAGTCGAATTTTGATCCACTTAAATAATATTAATTAAATAATATTTTACCATCTTTCTTTTCTTCTCCTCCAAGTTTCGTCTTTTTTCCACCGCCTTAACCTAACTGACTTCTCTCTCTCTCTTTCTCATTCTCTCCCATTCCCACTCTCTATTGGATTTGAATCCAAATCCAAATGCAAACCCGAACCCGCTAACCCAATAACCCACCAACCCATTTCACTTAAGTCAAATGGGTTTGGGTTTTGGATCTAAACCCAACCTGTTAGCAGCCTAAACCCGCATCCAATATAGAAAAGGTAAAATTTCAAAAAATTCCCTGATAATTTATAACGTTTGCATTTTTTACATATTTATTACATATTTAACATATTGTTACTGATTTTAGTGTTCAGGCTATATCTCGAGCATCCAGACTCCAAATTGGATGATTCTGGAGTCGTTGCAATCATAGAAAGACCAACTACATTCCTATAATAGCTATATGACTATTTTTTATAAATTATTATTTTATAATGTTGAATGAAATTAATTGATTGCTTTATTTAATAAAACATGATTGTTAGTAAATCTTTATAAATATTATTTAATAAATTATAATTGCTGGTAAATCAATATAATTAGAATATGCATGATTGTAATTAATCTTGTTTCTGATTTAATATAAAATATAGGCGATTATTTAAATATTGAGTAGATATTAGATGGTGGATAAATAAATTAATAAATGAATTGATAATTTCTAACATGATTGTGAAGAGTTTGAAAATAGTTAATTGTAAATAATTATATTATGAAATCGATCATATTAATAATAGTGAAATTGTTATAATGAATATTGATATATTGACACATGATCAGGTTAACGATACCACTGTAATATTGTCACTATTATCTTACTCATGACAATGAACACTATTATGCATGACACTATTATTTCATGTTTATGTATCACTGTTAACTGCATATTACTATGTGTTATGATTGCGAACACTATTATTCCATGTACTTGCAACACAGTTACATGGATATCTATTACACAAAACATTGTTATTACATGATCATGTATCACCATGACACAGATGCACTATTACACCGGATGCTATACTCTCATGTACCTGTATTATCATTATTTCATAGATACTCTGTTACACTAGATACTGTAGTTTCATATTTTTCTATCACTGGTACACAAACACACCTGAGTATATGACATGCCTGTTTCCTTTATCATTCATACTGATATGACCTTCCTGTTATATGGATTCACCCGTTTACATGCGTTGATTATTTTTGTATTCCTATTGCATGAATTCCTGTTCCTGTTATATGATATTTATGTATTTCTATTACATGACTATTTTCTGTTACTGATTTTGATATGATACTCCTATTACTGGACATGAGTGTTGTTGATATGCGATAAGTGGAACTAAGTGCCACGTGGATCTAAACCACGGGGGCCACCTCTAGAATCCCTCACCTTTTGTTTTTCATTTTCTGATATCTTGTTTCATGCTATCAACATATCTCATGTCCTGTTATCGTTTTACATGTACCATGCACTGTTCTTATTCCTGATATGCTATGTAGTTTAAATTAATAAATATAACATAGGAATAGCGGAGACGTGACGTTTGACTAGATCTTATCTGGTGGATGTCCTATATCTATATTTATCTCACTGCAGAGAATTATAGTGCTGGCCACCGATTTTATATAGGTCCATGAGTTCCCGTTTCCCGTTCCTACTCCCCTCTTAGCGGAGGGCCCTGATTTCAGTAGCCAGGGGTCTATTTAAGGCCGTGATCCCGGTATGCACTGGATACACTCACCTGATTAGAGCTCCTTGACTATTGAGTTTTCAATTATCATAATAAAATAGTATAAACATTAGTGACGTCGAGAATGCTTGTTATTTGGTCACTCTCTCGTTCGGATAATGATACTCGTATACCATATTCGGACGGGTTCATCTGGAATATAGGCTCTGGTATAAACTGCTAGTGGTATATGACAGTGGAAGAGGTTGATTAAAATATCATATGGAACTGATTGTTATTATTGTACAAATAATATGACTTGCTCGGTACATATATATTATTGTTCATTTAAACTTATTACAGTTCCTGAAATTTTATCCACTACCATATCACATGCATACTTTGCACTTCATACATTCTCCACAGACACGTTATTCATTTACACTTACTCTATATTCCATGTATCATCTGTTTCATACATGCTTTGTAGACACACTGCTGTTGTATATGCACAACACTGTAGTATGATTATTCTGCATACTTCATACCTACATATTCATATTTATCACGATACTATCATGCTACTGTTGCTATTAAGTCAGACAAGAAATATTAATAATTAAAACTTGCTAAACCCATTGATTTGATTAGGAAATCACTCAATACTATTTCATATTACGCATATTGAGATATATAAATGGTATAACTCTTATTGATTATAATAACATAATCTCTCAACATGACTTACGTATTATTTCACTAATTTATTGTTTTTTGGTCGAAAAAATGCGAAGTAAAATTCTTATTAATTCCAAAGAAAATTACAACGGTTGCAATCCGATTACAAAAGAGGGGAGGATATTTGAACCTCTCTTTTTGTTTAAGGCTGGGTTCTTCGTGCGGCGATGGAGAGTGAATCTTATTCTCTGTTGACCGACTGAACGACAAACTTCTCTTAGATCGTCTTAAGGATGTAAGACAACTCACTTGACACGGTAAGTGTTGGAGTTCTCCTTTTAAAGAAAAAATTTCTTTTTCCTCTCTCTCCTTTGAACGCCCAAAGTTAATAAACTTTGTGACTATTTTCTCCTTCTCCAAAAAAAGAAGAGTCATCCCTATTCAATAGCTTTCATGGCTATTTATAGAGGCATTCATGGGCAAAATTATCTTCTAGAATCCCTCTATAATGTGAATTAACTCCCCACATTACATGGGTGTTAATTGACCCAGTAGTGGGGCAGTTACAACAGAAACGTGGCCATCATGGTTTCTATTCTGTTGTTGAAATGCGGAGCTCGCAGGCTCATATTTGAGTTGAGACACGGAGTTGTCTGAGGTCCGCGTTTGAATGAGAACGCGACTTTGGTTGAGCTCCGCGTTTGAATTGAAACGCAACTTGGTTGAGCTTCGCGTTTTAAAGGGGAATGCTGGACAGACTCAGGTCCATGTTTTCCATTAGATGCGAGGTTCATGTTTGAGTGAAACACGACCTACGAATTGGAGTGAGAACTGTGTCTAAGGATTTGCCTTCAGTAATTTTTTGCCAGTCTACAGAACTTCCTCCAAAGTTTTTGAAACTCTGCAGTTAACTGTGACGAATTTTAGAATACTTTGAACTTCATGTTGATTTGGACTCCAATGATTGGACTGGCAATCTTTTGAGATGTTCTGAGCTTGATCTTGTCTGGATTTCGGTCTTCATGAGTGTATTGTCGAACTGCCTGAAGCCTCAAGGGTAGATCGCTGTGACTATCTAGATACACAGTTTAGAACTTATCTCAGCTCTGATTTTTTTGTTGGTGTACTGTCGAACCAGTAGAGTTATCAATTGCCTTTGCTAGTGTACTGTTGAACTAATTACAAAAGTAGGGACATACTCTAGTGTTGGAAAGAGAATATGCGGCTCTTGTTGATGAAGACGCGAGTATCGCTTCTTATCTTCTTGAAGATGCGAATCTCATCTGTTGAAGACGCAACCCTTGTCTGATCTTGAAACACGGGGATCGCCTTGGATGCTTCTGAATGCGAGCCTCGCGTTCAGCCGGGTTGAAACGTGGAGGTCGCGTTGGACGCTTCTGGACGCGAGCTTCATTTGCTCGAAACGCGAAGGTCTCGTTGGATCATTCTGGATGCAGATGTCATACGAAACACGTGTCTCCTTAATGCCACGTGTCAACTCTATTTGAGCTCAAGGCATTCGTTGCGTATCTCGGCCGTTAGGAGGTCTATAAAAGATTCAGATCTTTTAACAGTCAATTGACTTGATTGTTCATCTCTTTCAATAAGACCCACATTTAAAGCTCAAAAGCTTTTCTCAGAACCCACAAAACTTTCGAGCTTTTTCAAAATCTTCACAGATTTTCAACGTGGACATGGCTCCAAAAATCAAGCAGAACACTGCTTCTTCAAGCGTCGCCGCTATGCCGACCACTATGGGTGGTTCTCCTCGGAATGAGGCCCACATTTCTGATAAGTAGAAATGACTTTCGTCATTGTTAGAAATGCGAAGAAGCTTTCATCAGATGAGGAGTTGAGGGTCCAAACCTTGGCTGAGATTGAGGAGGCATGTCAAAGGGATATTCAGTGCCTCAAGGACCAAATAAAATCTCACGCAGAGCGAGATTAAGTTTTTATCTATTTTCTTTTTGTAACACTCCATCTTTTTGAATAAGAGAGTGTTTGTATCACTTTTACAATTTTGATATGAATAATAAAAGTGATAATTTTGCTTTCATCTTGTCTTTATTTTATGTTTGAAAATCAGACAAACGTGAGCGATTGAATTTGATTGCTAGAGGTGATAATTAATGTAGCAACTCAAAGTTCTATAATTTCGCTAGGAAATTTGAGAGGGTTACTGTCAAAGGTGTGATGTTAACTTGACATGGGTTGAATCCGTGATTTGAACAATTTTATTGAATTGCTATTCTATGGATGAAAATAACAAGTGAAGTTTGATCCACTGAAGATTTATAGAAATTTTTACCGTCAGAAGTATAATATTAACGTGACGTGTTTGGATTTACAGTTTGAGCAAATTTAATTGTCAGAGGTCTGATATTAACATGACAAGGATGTACGCTAGAGGCATGATATTAACATAGCATTGAAGGTTTTGTTTTCATTGAAAAACAGAGAAATCATTGCCATAAGTTTAGTGTTAACTTAACAATGGGATGAATGCTAGAGGTATGATATTAACTTAGCATTGAACGTCTCGGTTTTTATGAGAAAGCTCGAGGGAAGATCGTTGTCATAGGTGTAGCATTTAACTTAACAATGAAATAGATACTAGGGGCGTGTTATTTAACTTGGCATCGAACTTCTCAAAAATCGAGAGAATCACTATCATAGGTGTAATATTAACTTAACAGGAATTTGTATTTACAATATGAGTAATTTTGATCAAAAGTATAGTTTTTAACTTTGCCGAAAAGTTTTGTAATTAGAGCAATTTTAGTGGACTCGTCATTCTGTTGAAGAGAATTGACAAGTTGAAATTCTATCCCACTGGGAAAATGTTAGTTTTACTGTCAGAGGTATAATGTTAACATGACAGGTTTGATCTGTGATTATTTCGCTGGAGAAACAATTACAGCCTTTTGTGGTCCTACCATTTAATGGATAGAAATTTGTAAGGGATTTTGGAGGGGAAGGCGGGATCAGATCCTTCAGGATATTTAGGAAACCCTCAGCTATCATCAGATTTTAGGCTAGCCATGTTATTCCCCTCAGCATGACGAGTTGTCGAGAATTTTTCGTTGGGCTTAAAAGTTAATTGTTTCCTCTATCGTTTAGCCGTCGGAGGCGTTGGATTATTTTGTTACTCTAAGTAATGTGGTGTACCTCCTAGGTTTTCACTCCGCAGATGAGCTAGAGATTAACGAAATGAATATGAATTTCATGGAGATTTTGTCCAGAGATTAATCTTCCTCTTGGAATCCTCTATGATCCTTATTCAGTCACCACACTTTGATATGAATGTGAAAACACTAGAAAGATCCTGCAAAGATGCGTCACGAATCTTTTACAATGAGTTTAGCTTGATAGGCCATCATATAAACTCATTCAATCCACCATGAGAGTCTATCGATCGCCACATCTTGATATGAATATGGAAGCAGTAGAAAGGTTTTACAAAGATGCGTCACGAACCTTCTTCAATGAGTTTGGCTTGATAAGCCATCAGATAAACTCATTCAATCAGCTCATTTGACTATTTGGTCGCCTTGTCGTTGGTCGAGATTCGATCAATCGAACAGGAGAAGGGAAACATGCCACATTACATATGAAAAAGTCAGGATAGATAAGCCATCATTCTGGATCGACAGGAATGATAAAAAATAAGAGTGCCTAAAACTGTTACTTAGGCATGCTCAACTTTAAAATATGACCTATTCTTCTAAGTTAAAATGGGTGCATGTCTATATACTAGAGAAGAGTGACAAGGCTAAAAAATACTGATATTTTGCATTTTTCTTTTCTTCAATGTTTACATCATGCATCATAATGTCAGCAATGTTCAGTCGGCTCGGCGTCGATTGAGCGTGATATGATCCATTGAATGAGAAATCTTTTCTTTGACGCTCTCTCAAACATTTTAGATCTCAAACTCTAATCTATCTGATTGATAAGGGTGGAGCTTCGATCAGAGGTATAATGTTAACTTGATCATAAGAAGAGTAACAAAGCTAGAACTAAAGTTTCTAACTTTGTTATGCCTTCAATATTGACATCATGCATCACAATGCTTGCAACGTTCAGTTGGCTCAGCGTCGATCGACCGTAATGCGATCCATTAAATAAGGAAGCTTTTCTTTGGCGCTCCTCCAAGCATCATGGATCACAAACCCGAATCCATCTGACTGGTCTAGGTGAATCTTTGATCAGAGGTATAGTGTTAACTTGATCATAAGAAGAGTGACAAAGATAAAACCAGAGTTTTTTACATTGTCATTGCTTCACTGTTGACATCATGCATCACCAATGTTCAGTCAGCTCAGCATCGATCGACCATGCTATGATTCATTAAATGAGGAAGCTTTTCTTTGACATTCTCCCAAGCATCTTAGATCTCAAATCTTAATCCATCTGATTGATCAGAGTAAACCTTCGATTAGAGGTGTAGTGTTAACTTGACCATGAGGAGTATCCCTTTAAAGATATTACTCTTCAAGAATCTGTCGTTGATCGGCATCATGAGCAGATCGTTGTCTGAAGTTATAAGATGGTAATGCTCCATTTGAGTAGACTGACTCTACTACAAATGGTCTTTCCCATTTTGGTTGAAATTTTTCTTTCATCTTATCTGTCATAACCATGGGTCTTCTGACAGCTAAGACAAGGTCGCCTTTCTTTAAAATATATTATCTGACTTTCTTATTGAAGGCTCTAAAAATTCGAGTTTGATAGATCTCGATTTGTTGTTGAGCTTGCAGACATTTATTGTCTAAAGCTTCTAACTCCTGAAGTCGCAATCTATGCTTCTCCTCGTCTGTTATCTCCGTAGTCAAAGTAATGCGCAAAAATGGAATCTGAATTTTCAGCGGGAGTACAGCTTCACATTCGTACACCAAGGAGAATGGCGTAGTCTTTGTCGGGGTTCTAACCGTTATGCAGTAGGTCCAGAGGTATTCGCCAAATTTGTCATCCCAGTCGCGTTGGCTTTTCGAGATGAACTTCTTGAGAAGCTTTCCAATAGTTTTGTTAAAGGCGTTTGTAAGACCATTAGCAACTGGATAGTATGTTGTTGAAGACATACTTTAGATCCAGAACTTGTTACAGAATCTCTGAAATACTTGGCTGACGAATTGGGGTCCATTGTTGTAGACAATTCATCGGGGTACACCAAAGTGATAAAAGTATGTGATGCTTGATGAATTTGATCATGACAGACATCTTTTCTTCCTTTAGGGAAAAAACTTTCACCCACTTAGAGAAATAGTCAGTTATGGCCAAGATGAGGCAATCTTCTTTGGATGTTGGAGGGCTGATGGGTGCAATAATATCTATTCTCCACATCTCAAATGGCCATGAAGAGGACGTTGGATGAAAATGTCTGGTGCTTGCTGGATGAAATCATCGTGGATCTGATAGGCATGGCATCGCTTAGCATAGGCAATGACATCAAGGATCATCTTCAGCCAATAGCAGCCAAGTCTTCGAAGCCGGTTAAGTCCGGGCTGGTGAACTCCACACATACCGTTGTGAGTTTCCCTGAGTGCCTAATGTGCCTATTTTATTGAAAGGCAATGGAGTAAGATTCCATCATACGATCAGCGATATATTATCCGCGTAATCACATTGTAGTAGAATCGAGGAGCCTTTCTTCTAATGGCGGCTGCCTCCTTGAAGTCATTGGGCAAGATGCCGTATAAGATGAAGTTAAAAAATGGGAATCGCTAATTCCTGAGTTCTGAACCTGTTGAAGTCTTCAAACTTCTTCGACTTGAAGGTCTCCTCTTGGAGTTTGACTTTCTTCAAAGGCGAATTTTAGGCAGTACTAGTCTTAGCTGGAGACGAGTACTTTCTCTGTGACTCCGGCTGGGAGGGCCAATGAAGTAGTGAGAGACGCCACTGCATCTACATGCGCAAATTGCTGACGTGATACATGGTTAATGTAGAAGCTTTTAAACTTCTCCGCCATGTCAATAGTTGCATTGTGATAGGGCACCAAGTTTTCATGTCAGACATCATACTCCCCGCGAACCTGGTTAACGAAAAGAGTTTTGAATCACCGAATACTTTAAGAGTTTTGACTCCAATTTCTTCAGCAAGTTGCATCCCGATCAAAAGAGCGTTGTATTTTGCAACATTATTGGAACACGACTCGATTAATGAGAATACACGAGGGATCACTTAGTTTTGTGAAGATAAGAGCACTACCCCCACTCCAGCTATAATTTTTATGTGGACCCCATCCTAGATGCGCCATCGAAGAATAATAGCCAGACTTGCTCTTTGAAAGATGTTTGGGTCATGCAGACTTCAGCGATCTCATTTGGGAGATCTTCATAAAGTCTGATTGCTCTTGGATCTGAATATTCAGCTAAGAAGTCTGCTACTGTTTGTCCTTTCATAGCTTTTTGTAGTAGCAATTATATCTCGTATTGTGAGAGCAATATTGTCCATTCGCCAATCAACCGTTTAGCGATGACGGCTCATCATAAATAACCTTTAAGGATTAACTTTCAAAATAACATGAACAGTCTGGCCAACCAGGTTGTGTCGTATTTTCTGGATAGCAAAGATTAGGGCTAGACACTCCTTTTCAATTGGGTTGCAACGATGTTCCGCTCTGATCATGTTTCTACTTAGGTAGTAATTGCTTGCTCATATCCCTGATCATTATTCTGGGCCAATAAGGCTCCTAGAGAGTGACTCATAGCTTGAATGTATATTAGGAAGGGTTTCCCTGACACTGGACCTGCGAGGACGGGTGGATACATGAGGTATTGCTTGATTTCCTCGAACGCTTCTTGGCAAGCATTATCCCAAATATATGAGACTCCCTTCTTCATCAACTTGATGAAGGGTTGGCAACATCCTGAAAGATTTGATATAAATCTCCGGATGTAAACCAGTCGTCCTTACAGCCGTTTAAGTTCTCTTAGATTTCTTAGAGGTTGCATCTCCTATATGGCACGGACTTTCTCCAAGTCGAGATGAATTCCTTTAGATATTACAACGAATCCAAGGAATTTGCCACTGGCTACCCTCAGGAAGGATGTGGTTGGGTTCATCTTCAGTTGATGCGCCCACATGATGTTGAATACTCTCTTCGGATCTACAATGTGATCGCCTTTAGCACGACACTTAACTGCAATATCGTCCACTACAGTCTTGCGTATATGCTCGCGGAAGATTTTTGTATTCATTGCCCATTGATATGTTGCCCCTCCATTCTTCAAGTCGAAAGGCATCTTGGTGTAGCAATACACCCCTAGTGGCGTGCTGAAAGATGTGTGCTTTTCATCTTCAGGGTACATCTTAATTTGATTTTATCCTGAAAATTTATCTATGAAAGACATACTCTCAAAATCGCATGTATTGTTGATCATAACATCCGTGATCGGGAGAAAGAATTCGTCTTTGAGATAGGCAGCGTTCAGATCACGAAAGTCGATGCAAATTTGAATCTTCCCATTCTTCTTGGTAACGGGCACGATGCTGGCTGCCCAGTCAGGGTGCTGTTCTTCCCTAATGAAATTGGAGTCTATTAGCTTTTTATCTTCCGATTCAATTGCCTCCATTATTTCTGGACAGAACCGTCATTCCTGTTGCTTGACTGATTTCAAGTCTGGATTGATGTTAAGGTGATGCATAGCAGTTGAGGATCAAGTCCGGCATGTCCTCGTAGTTCCAAGAGAAAACGTCTATGTACTCTTGTATAAGAGAAAACGAAAATACTTTAACACTTTTCTCTATTTCAAAAATGCGTTTTCAAAATACTAACATTTGATTTCTTTCTTTATGGATTTTATGGGTGTAATCCGCTGAAAACCCTCAGGAGACAAAACTCCTCCTCTAAGGGGAACTTAGAGGTTTAACGGCTTGTTGCACATGCTCAGTGCAATCGCGTCACCTGCAAAAGTGGTGTAATAATTCCTTAGTTTTTTTGTTTTGCTCATGACGAGCAAAGATAAGTGTGGGGGTGTGATTAGTCTCTAATTTTGCATAATTTGTATCACATCTTCACATTAATTTCATATTAAATTCTGCTAATAATCCTTTGCTTGCTTGATTCTAGGTCCATAGTGTGAAGTAAAGAAGAAGACCCTAAATCACATTTAATTGGTGATTAAAGGCCAATTAAGATAGCCATTGACCTAGAGGAGCTGATTCGTCAAAACCTGGGGCCAGAAACCAGAACCGGGAGCAGAATCTGACAGGGGACCAAAAGGACCGCGCGCGGCCATACGGTCACGGTGCGCGCGCCGCTTCAGGCCAGGGTTTGTCCCCTGGCTCCCCTCTTCCTTGGTGCCTATAAAATCCCCCCTTGGGTTCCAGAGTTGAAGATATGCAGAGTTTTAGGAGTAGTTTTCATTCATGTTATAGTTTAGGTTAGTTCCTCTTCTTTCATTGTATTTTCCATTTTGTAGATCTTGTAATAGGGAGAGAGAGTGGTTCATACTTGGAATGCAAGAGTGCTTGTAATAGAAGGTGACAATCTGTGAAAGGTGCTCTCTTTACCTCTCTATGTTTTCTTCTCTCTAATCTCTTTTACATGTGTAGCTAACTTTTCTCTCATGGCAACTAAGTACTAACCACTAACTTGCTAACTTCTTATTTGATAATCCACATGAATCTAATAGCCTCGTTTTGGCCTTACTCTTGCAAGAGCCATTGATGGCTCATGATGATGGATGTAACTCTAACTTCCTAACCACTAACAAGCTAACATTACTTTACTCCATGCTTACTTTTAGTTTTGATGGTTTAAGTGTAGCTTGCACTTGTTTGTTAAGTTGGGTTGTGATGAGTTACATATGGGTCATGCTTTGAATTGCTCTTCAACTAAGGACTAGTGATGGCCAATGATACATGTGAGGCAACCATCACTAAGAGGTTAGCATGTTGGTGGAGTCATTAGTAGTTAGTAGCCATGATTTTTCTTTCTTTTTCACTTTATCTAAAAACCACAACACCATTCTTTTCTATGTTTCTCACTTCTTCGTATTTCACCGTACCTCTCTTTTTATTCTTTGTTTTCCTTTCTTTTCATTCTTTAAAACTTTGAAGAATCATTAACATACACGTGAACATACTGTGTAAGCTTCTATCGCCTCCCGTCCATGTGAATTCGACTCGTTTTAGCCTCAATGCTATAACGGAAGTATCGAGGAAGCCAAAGCACACACACTTTAAATCTTGATTTCAAAACATACACTTTTTGTGCGCGGTTTTTCCCCGATCAAATTTTGGCGCCGTTGCCGGGGATGGGAACGGTTTAATTTTACATTTTTGTTAACTTTTCTTCTTTGTTTTTTGGTGTGCAGGTTAAAGTTTTAGCATTGCAGAAGTTCACACTTGCTCAAGTGTGGTCGGGTAATTCTTGTATATTCTTATTTTCTGCTGCTATTTTTTTTAATACCTGTACACTGTAAATAATATTAAGAATTAAAATACGGTAATTGGATGCTTTAAAATAGTTTATACATTTGCATCTAGGCACATGTCAATTTTCATTCCAATATACTGTATTTTATTCTTGTGTTGTTGTGATCTTGTAGGAGGTGTACATATTGCATTGCATATAGTTCGGACAGATATTTCAGTGATTTACTCGCTTTTTTGTGTTCATCCTTATCTATATTGCACACTTGCACAAATTAAACTTAAGGGCAACACCCAATACAACATAAGGTGGGGAAGTTATTACCCTCCCTTAGCCCAAAAATTACCTCCCCACTCACAAACCCAAGCCTTAATAAAAATTGCTAGACGTTGGCCCCTAGGGACAACTCGGACTCATTTAGGAGATTGACCTAAGGGGAAAGTTGTTAGAATTTGACTCTTGCTAAATCGGTGTCTAAGGTTAGGGATTGAGAGGCGAAATCTTGAAGAACAGTGGTTTGGCATAATTAGGCCCGTTGCTCTGGCACGGATACCTCCCACTGATCTTGCCCCTACCTGGCCGATTAACTCGTGGTCAGCCTCCGACAATATACCCCCCGTGGACAGTCTAACCAGTTAGGAGTCGTCTAGGTCTAAGTCAACCCTAGCATAAGCTTGTTTTCTTTTTCTTTTTCTTTTTCTTTGTTGTTTGTTTGTTTGTTTGTTTTTCTTTTTGTAAATTGTGATATGAATTTTAATAACAACAATTCTTTCAATTATAATATGAATCCATATTTCACCCCGACCTCATTTGACTCGGATAACTCTGACCCGGCAATGTACAACATGAACCAACCATATATGCCGGGTTGGGATTATCCGAATCAATATGACCTATATCCCCAACCATATGACCATAATTTTCAAAATAATTTTAACTCTTCACAGAGTTCATGGGGATTCTCCTACCCCGAGTCCAATTTTCAACCATCTTGTCCACAATTTTCACAATATTCGTTCCCCAATTTTGATTCATATACTCCTTTTCCTGAACCACCAATTGAAGAAAAATCATTATTGGAAAGGAGTATCGAAGAGTCCCTACAACAAATACAAAATTTTCTCAATTCACAATCCTTCCCACATCAAACTCCACATACTTCTTTTCTAGAGCATCCAACTGAAGAAGATCTAAACTAGAAAAGCGTTTGGAAGTCTTTTGTGAAAGAATGTAAAACATGTTGGACTCATCCTCTCAACCAAATTTTCAAGAGTCATACTCATCTTTTCCAGTCTCACCAATTCAAAATGAACAAACTTCAATACTGGACTTGAGTATGGAACCCTTGCGTGAGTCCGAGCAGCAACCGCAAAATTTGATGGACTCACAATTTTACCACAATTTCCAAAATCAACTTCCATACTCATTTTTTCAAGAAAAACCAATTACAAAAAGTATGAAAGACATGATTCAGACTCAACATTCTGTTACCCGGTCTGTCAATAGGTTAGACTCAATAATAAGCGATCTGATCAATGAGAGCGAGGAAAATCTTTCTTGTCAACCATTGACCAATTCTTATATCCCTAACTCTACTGATTGGACCCTTGAATCATGTCAATTTGGGAATCCAGATTCAATTTTAGAACATACATTCGAACTTGACCAAACTCCAAGTTATGAAAGTCACCTGGACCTTCTGGCAAGTTATCCCTTCCCTGAAATTGAAATCGAACCTGAACGTGATCCTGACTTCCTGTTGGGAACTCCATTTCACTTTTGGATTCAATAATGACTCTGGTATCTTTACCAAATTTTTTCTCTATTCTGAGGTCAACATTGAATTCTGTACCAGTATACTGTGAATGGAATCCCCAATTTCTAATGATCACACTTCATTGCTGGGGAAAGTGTGTGAACATTAATTCTTTGGTTTGAATCCTATTTTTGAACCAACTTCAACTCTCATTGTTGACTCTCGACTTGATCTGAGTCAACTTTTCGAGTCGGTATCGGTTTTTGTTCCTGTTCCATTTGAGTCCAAATCGATCATCTCTCAAAACCACACTTCATTGTTGGACAAAGATATTGAAGAAACTGACTCAGTAATTATTTTTAAAAATTGGCCATTAGATGGGGATAAATTTTTCAATAAGACCATTCAATCAATCATCCTTTTATGGGGTCATATTAGAGAGGTCATTGGTGGGTTCTTTCAAGATCCACGTTATCTTGATTGGGTCGCAACGTTTGGCCTAATCAGACCACCACCGGAGCCACCCCCTTGAGGTAATCTTCCTTTCCTCTCCATTTGTTTCATGTATTTACACATCCATGATGCATTGAGGACCATGCGTGAGATAAGTATGGGGGAGGGTTTACTAACATAGGTAGTTTTAAAATTTTCTTTCTTTTACACTTTTTTTAATTAAAAAATAAAAAATAAAAAAAATAAAAAATAAAAAATCTCTTATAAAAACTCTTTTCTTTTCTTTTTACAAAACTTTTTGAATTAAGAGAAATAGTTTTGATTTATTTTTAAAAAAATTAAGATTATCTTAGGAATTAGGAAGACATAAAATTATGAAATTTTAAACTGAGTCAAAGTAATAGATCTTATTTAAATTTTAGGATAAAAAATAAAATTGAAAAGATAATTTGATCTTGAATTTTTTGCCTTAGATTTATGCACTCCACACTTACACAATTTTTGGGATTGAAACAAAGTCTGAAAATGCCATAAAAAAATATATATTAAAAAAAGATAAATAAAAACCACCTATTGAAGTTGGGTAATTATGCCTCAGGAAGCATGATTATTCACACCTAAAACGGTGGACAAAAAATAAATAATCCCCTTTAATTTTGTGGCCTTATTTACTCGAGTCCTTAAGTCCGAGGGATGTTTTCTCATCTGGTGCCCTAAGACCATCTGGCTTGGGAGTCACCGGTTAAAGGCTCACATCCGGGTAAATAAGAAAGCCTAAGAAAACTAAGGGAAGAAAAATATATATATATATATATATAATAATATAAATAAATGGCATGAAAGTTAGAGTCGATATCCCAAAAATCTTCATTGTTCACAAAGTGCATATTTTTCTAAGAGTTTTATGAAAGATCAAAGAGTCAATTCAATTTTAAATTCTTACATTTAATTTATAACAAGATTTTTTGCATTTTGACTTAGTTTAAGAAAGAACAATTTCTGGTTAACCTATGACCTTAGATCACTTATATTTTCACGAAAATACTTTAACACTTTTCTCTATTTCAAAAATGCGTTTTCAAAATACTAACATTTGATTTCTTTCTTTATGGATTTTGTGGGTGTAATCCGCTGAAAACTCTCAGGAGACAAACTCCTCCTCTAAGGGGAACTTAGAGGTTTAACAGCTTGTGGCACATGCTCAGTGCAATCGCGTCACCTGCGAAAGTGGTGTAATAATTCCTTAGTTTTTTTGTTTTGCTCGGGACGAGTAAAAGATAAGTGTGGGGGTGTGATTAGTCTCTAATTTTGCATAATTTGTATCACATCTTCACATTAATTTCATATTAAATTCTGCTAATAATCCTTTGCTTGCTTGATTCTAGGTCCATGGTGTGCAATGAAGAAGAAGACCCTAAATCACCATTTAATTGGTGATTAAAGGCCTATTAAGATAGCCATTGACCTAGAGGAGCTGATTCGTCAAAATCAGGAGCCAGAAACCTGAAACCGGGAGCAGAATCTGACAGGGGACCAAAAGCACCGCACGCGGCTCGAAGCGCCGCGCGCGCGGCCACCAAGGGGCCGCGGCGCGCGCGCCGCTTTGGGCCAGGGTTTGTCCCCTGGCCCCCCTCTTCCCTGGTGCCTATAAAATCCCCCCTTGGGTTCCAGAGTTGAAGATATGCAGAGTTTTAGGAGTAGTTTTCATTCATGTTGTAATTTAGGGTAGTTTAGTTTAGGTTAGTTCCTCTTCTTCAATTGTATTTTTCATTTTGTAGATCTTGTAATAGGGAGAGAGAGTGGTTCATACTTGGAATGCAAGAGTGCTTGTAATAGAAGGTGACAATCTGTGAAAGGTGCTCTCTTTACCTCTCTATGTTTTCTTCTCTCTAATCTCTTTTACATGTGTAGCTAACTTTTCTCTCATGGCAACTAAGTACTAACCACCAACTTGCTAACTTCTTATTTGATAATCCACATGAATCTAATAGCCTCGTTTTGGCCTTGCTCTTGCAAGAGCCATTGATGGCTCATGATGATGGATGTAACTCTAACTTCCTAACCACTAGCAAGCTAACATTACTTTACTCCATGCTTACTTTTAGTTTTGATGGTTTAAGTGTAGGTTGCACTTGTTTGTTGAGTTGGGTTGTGATGAGTTACATATGGGTCATGCTTTGAATTGCTCTTGAACCAAGGACTAATGATGGCCAATGATACATGTGAGGCAACTATCACTAAGAGGTTAGCATGTTGGTGGAGTCATTAGTAGTTAGTAGCCATGAGTTTTCTTTCTTTTTCACTTTATTTTAGATATATCAAAAATCACAAACACCATTCTTTTCTATGTTTCCCACTTCTTCGTATTTCACCGTACCTCTCTTTTCATTCTTTGTTTTCCTTTCTTTTCTTTCTTTAAAACTTTGAAGAATCATTAACATACACGTGAACATACCGTGTAAGCTTCTATCGCCTCCCGTCCTTGTGGATTTGACTCGTTTTAGCCTCTATGCTATAACGGAAGTATCGAGGAAGCCAAAGCACACACACTTTAAATCTTGATTTCAAAACATATAATTTTTGTGCGCAGTTTTTCCCCGATCAATTGGCAGTGGTATTGAAATCGAGTTTATCAATGCTCGTACAAGAGGATTTATTTTCCATAAGACATTCTTCTGTCTCTGGTTCCGTATCCGCTTCATTACCAGAGTCTAATTTTTCTGGCTGGATAGTCTCATCAGTCTCAAGAGAATCTTGGTAGAGAAGGGAGTTAGTGAGGTAATTTTCTACCCCCTTGCACGAATGCCTTTTAGCAATAAACGTTCTCACTCTTTCCCATTTATCCGCATATTTTATCACTTGATGAAGGGTAGACAAGACGATAGAGTTGTGGTGGATCCAAGGTCGTCCCAGCAGCAGGTTGTAAGACGTGTCAGGATTAATGATATAATATGTCACTTCAGACTTCAAATCCCCGATCTGACATCTGAGTTTGTTCTTGCCATTGGGTGTGTATCATTAGCATTGAAGCCATAAATAGTAGTCGGTATAGCGCTCAATCAATGGGCAGGATTTCTTATGTGTTGCATGACCCGACGGGGCATAATGCTTAATGCGGATCCTGAATCAACTTGAATGTTGCTCACTTCAGATGATCCAATGTACCCTGTATAATATAAAGTTTTATCATGTTTTCTTTTATTTGTATATCCTCTGGAGAAAATGTGATGCATGGGGAATGTATGGAGGCCGATGACAATGACTATCGTCTTTCTCCTCTGGGATGGCAGAAATTTGGGTTAAAAAATCTCAGAATCTATCAATGTTTCTCTTAGAGCTTCCCTCGTGGATTTGAAAAGTCTAAGAAGCTCGTATAGAGTGATCCGAGTAGGGATGTTGGCAAGCTGAGCTAAAACATCGAAGCAAAAGGGAGTTAATAGTCTCACATCATCTTTTTGAAGGGATTTGGCATCACGAAGCTCCTTCTGTTTGTCCACGGGCTGCTTTATGGATTGCTCGATTGTTTTCTTCACTGGCTGGGAAGAGCTTGCCACCTGCTGATAATACTATTTCAAGTACTACTTGCCCGGGTTGGGTCTTTGACATGGAAGGAGAACCTGTCTTAGCAGCCAAGGCAGACTCCTCTTCTCCTGAACTAGTGAGAGAAGCAACATCTTCCTCAGTTTCTCTAGTAAAGATACCCACTATATTGTTGGAGGATGCCTTAGCCTTGCCTTTGAATTTTCTATGTGCAATAGTTGTCCATTATTGGCTTTTGATATTGTCAGAATGAACTCACATTATCTCTCCTCGAGGAGTAGGAACAGGGAAAAGGCCTCTCTCCTTTTTGTTGTGGGGATCAATATTGATCAACCTCAGTTCTCTTTTCGGGATGAAAACCACTCTGGCTAGTACTGAAGAGAGTTCTTTGGCAAATTGAAGAGACGTCATGTTAGCCGTCACCTTATTCTGCTCTGGACGGAGTTTGAGGACATCTACGTCGATTAGAGCTTGAAGAACATCCTTGAAGATGTAGCAATTCTTTATAGGATGCCCCAACATCCTGTGATATAAATAGTAGTTGGGATCATCAGTCTTCCTGACTTTGTCAGGGCATCGACCTCTAGAAATTTGAGTTTGTTACTATTTTGAAATAACTTGAACAGAGAGACCACGTACTCATCCTTGAAGGAGTATGCATTACTGGCACGTGCTTGACCAGGAGCTCCATCCCCTCTGGTTAATTGGGGTTTCGAAGGTGATTTAACCTCCGTTACCAGAATATCTCTTTTTTTTGGCTGAGAAGATGACTCTGGATTGCATCGCGTCGATTTGTCGGGTCTTAGTTTGTTGTCTTTCTCCTCAACCTTGACCCGAATGACTATTTCTTTTGCCTGCTTGCATAATTGCACTAGCTGCTTCCAAATGCGGCATTCTGCCACTCCTATCTGGGCAAGGAGTGCAGTCTGAAGGTTGTGGCAACACGTTTCCACTAATATGGATTGAGACATGCCACTTGGATAACGGAGTGCCATACTCTGAAATCTCTTCACAAAAGCTTTGATGGACTCTCCTTTCTTCTACTTTGTGGTAATGAGAGTCAGCATTGCTACATTCGTATCAACTTCGAAGAAGTGAGTTAGAAATAGCTTTTTCAAATCAGCCTAAGTTTTGATAAAGCCAGCAGGCAGCTTCATGAACCACTCAAAGGCAACCCTCTTGAGAGTATCAATTAATACACGAGCCATGATAGCATCATTCGAGACTACATTTCTGGTTTGAGATTTAAAGTAGTATATGTGATGGTTCGGTGACCCCATACCATCGAAAGTTTGTAGGGTCAAAGCCTTGAATCTTAAAGGGTAGGGAGTTGTGTCCCATTCTGCTGGGTAGGATCAAACTACCCCCACATCTTGAAGGTCAATTCGGCGCGCAAGGGCTTCGAGACGTTGCTCTAGATTGCTCATCCTCCTGATATGACGAGATCTGCTTTCTGAACTATCCTCCTCTTCAGATGAAGGTTTGGGGACTCAGGGTTTGAGTGCTTTTCACTCTCAGTATCCTCAAAAGAAGATCTTTCTCCCTCCTTTTTTTCCTTGGTCTTTGGACCCTTTTTCTTCTTCTTAAGCAGCTATGCGAGTATCTACTTAAGGGTGTCGATAAATTCTTGCTGAACTCGAATCATACCGAACTGTTCCCTCTGAACTTGGGCCTGCTCTTCGAATCGCTTGGCCACTTCTTCGGAGTGCCCTCCATGCATGCGAAGGCTTCTTTCTCGGTAGAAGAGTTAGAGGCATGTGATTCCACAATGGCGGGGTATGCCTCTTTCGCGTCGATACCCCTGGCTAGGGCACTATAGTTCACCGGGATAATTGTACCGATCCGAATGCTAGTATGCTGGTACACTCCTTCTGATTGGCTCAGTATTTCCTTCAAAGCAGAAGAAGGTTCATCGTCAGGCTCTCCAGAGCAGACGACCGGTTGCTTCCCTTTAGACTTACTTGGTGTAGTGCATGGACTCACCATATTTGAAATTACATCAGGGTACTTCACGTCAGAAAATGATCTCTTGCGGGAGCGGTGTCGCTTAGCTGAGTTAGAGACTGGGGTGGCTGATAGCCGATTGAATGCCAACGGCTTGCTCGTATGAAAATTGCAGTGGCATTCGGAGAAAACTGTCATGATGAGCCATTCACAATAGCATTGGGGAGTGATTTGATGGACACTCTTTTTCTTTGTCAAGTAGTCCCTTATATCCATTGCAAGGGTATCCAAAAGACTAGCCACGAATCGTTGGGGATGAGGACTTTTTAGATTAGCTTTGGTCCTAGCCATCTGAGGCTGAATGCGAGTCTTGCATTTTTGTGATGAAAAGCGGGTCTGAGCCTCGCATTTTGACAGTCTGCTTCAGAACGCAAACTTCGCGTTGAATAGTAGGAATGCAAGAGTCACGTTCTAGCATAGATTGGACACAAGTCTGGCATTTTGGAACAAGAACGCGGAACTCATGCTTGGGCGTTGAGAAACCCGTTTGAAGAACACGGGTTTCGTGTTGCTCCAGAGAAACGCAGGTCTTAGCCTTGTGTTATGTATCTTCATGGACGCAGGTCTCGCATTTTGGAACAAAAATGCAGACCTCGTGTTTGGGCATTCAGACACACATTTAGAAATGCAAGTCCCATGTTTCTTCAAAGAAACGTGGGTTTGAGCCTCACGTTCTGTATCTGCAAAGCAGATTGCAACTGTAGAATTTTTGATTTGTTGTCGAGGGCGCGAGCATTCCGGTTGAGTCTTGGGAGAAGTGGGAAACCCCTGGCAATCTGAAATTGCAGATTCTTGAGAGGAGAGAGATGGTAGGATGGGCCTTCATCGTCGTTTTGTCTGTGAGCTAGCATATTGGCCCTATGGGTCTCCTGATAGACATTAGCGTGGGCCATGTGGGCTACACGAGAGGTTTTCAAAACCTCATTCGACATGGCACTGTTTGTGTTGTAAGCAATGGCACTGGACACTTTCGGAGAAGTCTCTGAAGAGCTTTGAGAGCGGGTCTCCGAAGAGACTCTGCGGTACTACCGCGTTTCTTTTGGGCTATTAGAGCCTGACGAAATAAACTCTTCAAATTTTTCTTAGTCAAATTCGACGACGAGCGACGCGACTGTTGATCCAATAAGCTTGGCATTAACTTGCGCCACGGCTTTTTCGTTGATTGAAAAAACAGTCCCCAACGGAGTCGCCATCTTTATTTGGTTAGAAAAATGCAAAGTAAAATTCTTATTAATTGCAAAGAAAATTACAACGGATGCAATTTGATTACCAAAAAGGTAGGATATTTGAATCTCCTCTTTGTTTAAGGCCGGGTTCTTCGTGTGGTGATGGAGAGTGAATTTTGTTCTCCATTAACTAGTTGAACAATAAGCTTCTCTTGGATCGTCTTAAGTATGTAAGACAACTCCACTTGGACACGGCAAGTGTTGGGTTCTCTTTAAAAAAAAATCTTTCTTTCTCTCTCTACTTTGAACATTCAAAATTTCTGAACTTTGTGGTTGTTTTTCTCCTTCTCCCAAAAAAACAAAAAAGAGTCCCCCCGTTCAATAGCTTTCATGGTTATCTATAGGGGTATTCTGGGATAAAACTGTCCCATAGAATCCCTCTATAATGGAGATTAACTCCCCACATTATGTGAGTGTTAATTGACCCAGTAATGGGGCAGTTACAATAGAAACGTGACTCTCCTGGGTTCTATTATGTTGTTAAAACATGGAGCTTACAGGCTCGCATTTGAGTTGAGACGCGGAGTTGTCTAAGGTCCGCTTTTGAGTGGAAAAATGACTTTGGCTGAGCTTCGCGTTTGAACTGGAACATTACTTGGTTGAGCTCCGCATTTTAAAGGGGAATGCTGGATAGACTCATGTCCGTATTTACCATTAGACGCGAGGTTTGTGTTTGAGTGAAACTCGACCTTTGCGTTGTAGTGAGATCCATATCTAAGGATTTTTAGACAGTCTACAATTGTATATATTATCTTTTGGTAGCACAGTCCGGACATGTTAATTGATATTAATAATATAGAATTAGAAAATCTGTTGGCCCAAAGGTCATTAGCCCGACATTTTGATGATAACAACCATATTTAGTTATGTTTTTAACAATTTTGTTTATATAAGTTTCAGGTAAAAATAATAGTTGATTTGACGGCTCTAACTCAAGACTCACGCTTTTGGACGCCGCAAAGGATTTGGATCCCCGAG
Source organism: Agave tequilana (assembly GCA_038442645.1). Lineage (NCBI taxonomy): Eukaryota > Viridiplantae > Streptophyta > Magnoliopsida > Asparagales > Asparagaceae > Agave > Agave tequilana. Next base: position 62,247 of record JAVJIF010014598.1, on the reverse strand, counting down.
CCTAGCACAATAGAAGCGCTCCCGGATCATACAAAGAAGAAGAACTCAAGATTTGTAATTTTCTTTATAGTTTTTATTTTTAGATGATTTTGTCAAAACCTAGATGATAGAGGTAGAATATTTGGGATTGTCACTCACACACACTTAGTATTGCTTCATGGCTTCAAAACAATTTTTCTAACTTAGTTTTTAGAAAAACCATGTTTGGAAAAATCAGTTTTTAGAAAAATCATTTTTCATTTTATCAAAAAGGATTTTTATCAAATGTTGTCCTAACATGTTTGAGTGATGATCTATGATCACACTCTAAGTTTTATAAGACCTAGAACCTTGTTTTAGGAATCCTTACCCAAAAATGTTTTAACCAAAATTTCCTTTCCCTTTAGCAGACTCTGGAAAACAGACTTGACAGAGTCCGGTCGACCGACCCAGTCGACCGACGTGCATGGCTGTGCATGTGTGCACGTCGGTCGACCGCCCGGACGACCGGAATCAATGTCAGTGCTCTCTGTTTATTTCGGTCGACCGGATCGGCCGACCGTAAGAGTTCCACTCTCAGGCAGAGCTGCGGTCGCCCGAGTCGGCCGACCGTTTTCCCCCAACGGTCGGATTTATGACCGTTGGCGGTCGGCCGGCCCGGTCAACCGGTAGCTGTCAGAAAGTCTGACAGACTCCAACAGCTCTATTTTTTCTGGACAGATTTTGTTGGGTTTCATCCCAACGACTCTATTGAGCTGTGTTGGCTATTTTCCATCCCCTATAAATAGTGGGACTATTTTACAAATAAGACACAAGATTTACATATAAGATTTACAAGTTTTCAAAAGCCTTTCATTTTAGAAAAAGATTTTCTCTCTAAGCCAATAGTTTCCAACACTTTCTTGAAGCAAACCTCTCTACTTCTCTCTAGTCTTTTGCACTTCACAATCCCAAGTATCATCTCCTTCATATTGGTTATAGGATTGTGCGAAGTGAGCCTTTTGTGATCAAGTGTGATCAACTTATTTTATTGAGCGAAGTTGTAGAGGCATCGGCCTCAAGCGAGCGCGTGTGCTCCAAGTGGTGTTGCTGCATCACGAGAGATAGGACAAGTGTGTCCTTGTATTGACGATCCAGTGGGATCACCAATAGTGGAAATCCTTCAAGTGTGAAGGCGGGGACGTAGAGCGTGGCTCGAACCTCAGAAAAATTCCTTGTGTTTGCGTTTGATCAAATTTCTCTAAACTCTATCTCTTTTACTTGCTCTTTTATATTGTTCACTTACTTACAAGTAGTTTATTTGTGTTCATCATTTTAAATAGTTTTAAATTCGCATAATTGTCATTTTATATAGCCATCACCTATTCACCCCCCTCTAGGTGATTTCAATTGGTATCAGAGCCAAACCCTTACACTCGGTTTAACCACCTTAGGGAGATCCTTATAGTTGGATATATTTATTTGTGCATTTTTATTTGTTGTGCATTCTATATTTGTATTCATGGCATCAGTTGATTTTTCTAGCATCAAATCCCCACCCAAGTTTGATGGCTTGAACTTCCCCATTTGGAAGGTCAAGATGAACCTCTTTCTTAAATCCCTAGGAGTAAGAGTAGCTAGGGCCATTACCAAAGAATTTATAGAACCTCTCACCAATGAGAAATCATGGTCCGAAGATATCACTAAGGACTATGAGGCAAATGCTAGAGCCCAATATGCATTAACACAAGCCTTAAATGAAGATGACCTATCACGCATCATAAATTGTAAATCGGCATTTGAGGTTTGGAATGTTTTGATTGTGACTCATGAGGGAACGTCTCAAGTCAAAAGATCCAAGATTGACTTGCTTCGTTCTCAATATGAGAACTTTTATATGCTTGAGAATGAATGCATTGATGACATGCTCACTCGTTTCACCAAAATAACAAATGCTTTATCTTCTTTAGGTGACACGATCGACAATGACCAAAAGATTCGGAAGGTCATTCGCGCTCTTCCCAAAGCTTGGGAAGTCAAGGCAACAACCCTCAAGGAGCTCAACGATCGGGAGGAGATGGACTTCTCCGGCTTCATCGGAAATCTCAAAACGCATGAGATGGAGATGAAAGTAAGAGAAGAAAGGGAGGCGCCAAAGAAGAAAGCCCTCGCTTTCAAAGCCACTCCATCCACCCATGACGAGGAGGACTCATCGGAAGACTACGATGAGGACTTTGCCATGCTCATCCGGAAGGTGGGCAAAATGTTTTACAAGAAGGGAAGGCAAAGCAACTTCCGAAGAGGGAAACCTCAAGGAAGGTTTGAAAGAAAAAGAGAGGAGCCGGGTCCTTGCTTCCATTGCAAGAAGATCGGACATCTCATCGCCGATTGCCCCGCTCTCCAAGCCACAACCTCCAAGAATGGGCCAAAGAAGAAGAAAGCTATGGTGGCCACACGGGGATCCGGTATATCTATGAAGGTTCCCTTATTTGAATTATCCCCTCAACATATCGATTTCGAATGGCCATACGTCTAGTAGTTCTCCTGAGGATGTGATGCTACAGGAATGATATCCTAACATCGAGGATCTTAGGCACAATTTAAAGTTTGAGTATGCTTGATTTCTCTGGGGATAACTCGATTTGTGTTCGCTCGGGCAATGATGACATGAGATATAGGATATATCTATGAGGGTTTCCTCGTTTTGATTACCCTCTCAACGTGCTAATCTCATGAACTTGTAAACTAAGCTCACATAACTTGTTTTCCCACACTTGCATTTAACACTCTATTTATGTCTCAATGCATGACTATATGTGCATCTTAACTATTGCCTGCAGCCTGTCTGCCCCGAGAGTGGGATTTCACCCACTCGGGGAAGAACCCTGATTCTCCGCAGGTGGGATGTACCCCCACTTAGAGAATTGTGTCTGCACACTTTTGAATAGGATGTATCCTGCGTGAAAGTGTTAATGCAGATTTGCCTATGGGTCGTTTCTCGGCAATCCTACAGGAACTGAAATCCTTCGTTGTGGGATTTTTCCCACTCAGAGACCGAAATCTATTGCAGGAATTTTTCTCTCTCAGAGACCCGATTACGCAGTCCTTGACGGGATATGCCCCAGCTTAGAAGCAAACGCAAATCCAACTCCATTGCAGGGATTTTCTCCTCTAGGAGCTTTAATCCGTAACTGGAATTTCCCCTACTCAGAGACAGGATTTACAGCTTCAGCTAAGTGACAAACGATGACTTGGAAATTACACACCAACTCAGTCCCAGACATCTCGGATTCAAAATAAATCTCTCCGAGTAGATATCAAATTTCAAAACAAATACAAGACAAATCAAGCAACATCTGGACAAACACTTTCATTCCAGAATACTACTGCTTTTATCATAAACTTTTCCAATTACTCCACTCAAATACATAATCAACTACATATGACAAGAGTGACACGAGGCCTATCACCTATTTGTGTTTGCTTTTTGAAAAGAAATACAAATAATCTAATCTTGACTCAGACTCGCCAATCAAGCACCTGAAGTTGAAGCAAACAAAGATCTGCCATTCGGAAGATGCTTCGCGCAAGCTGATCTGGGAAAAATCATGCACAAAATGTGTCGTTTTGAAATCAGAAGTTAAAAGTGTGTGCTTTGGCTTCCTCGATACTTCCGTTATAGCATAGAGGCTAAATGGGTCGAATACACAAGGATGAAAGGCAATAAAAACATTAATAGTACGTTCACGTGTGTGTTAACGATTTTTCTATGTTTCAAAGAATCAAAAGAAAAGAAAAGAAATAATGAAAAGAGAAGAGTATGGTGAAAACAAAGATAGAAACATTGAAAAGAAGGTATTTGTAATTTTTGAAATTATTTCTAAAACAAAATAAAAATGGAAGAAAACTCATGGTTACTAACTACTAATGACTCCACTAATATGCTAACCTCTTAGTGATAGTTCCCACACAGTATCCTTAGCCATTACTAGTCCATGGTTCAAGAGCTTTACAAAGCATAACCCATAAGGTCACTCTTCACATCTAAACTCAAATGAACAAGTGCAAGCTACACTTAGACCATCAAAACTACACTAGAGCAAGCATAACATAAAGTAATGTTAGCTTGTTAAAGAGTTAAATGTCAGAGTGATAGAATCCATCATCATGAGCCATCAATGGCTCTTACAAAAGCAAGACCAAGTAAAGGCTAATAGATTCATGTGGATTATCAAGTAAGGAGTTAGCAAGTTATTGGTTAGTAGTTAGTTGCCATGAGAGAAAAAACTAAGAATATAAAAAAGTTATAGAGAAGAAAATAAGTAGAGATAAAGAGAGAACCTTTCATAGAGTGTCACCCTCCATTAAAAGAACTCTAACTTTCATCCTAAGAATCACTCTATGAATTTTTACAAAATCTAAAAGAAATGAAAAATACAAAAGAAAAGAAGAAGAAGAACAACTAACCTACACTAAAGAGAAAAGATCTACACTAAAAACCTTTCTTCTTCAAAATTCTGGAATCATGGGGTATTTATAGGCTAAGGAAAAGCACCAGGGGACTATACAGGGCCGCACGTCAAATCTCGACGCGCAAAAATCGCGAAAACACGGCCAGGGTTGTGTTTCCCCGACCGTTCGGTCACCGCCGTGCGACGCCGCTTGGCACTATTCTTGGTGTGCCCCCTACTGGTTCTCCCTACTGATTTCTGAATATCTGTACCCTATTTTGGCAGATCTAACTTTCAAAGTCAATGGCTATATCCAGGCTCTATAAATCACCAAATAAATAAAATTTTTGACCTTCTACTTCATTCCACACCATGGACCTAAGAACACACAAGAAAACTATTATTAATAACATTTTTATATAAAATAAATGTGAGGATGTGGTATGAAATATGCAATTCCAGAGACTAATCACAAGCGCGATCCTTTTGTCCATGCCACCTTCCGCAGATCTCGAGTGAAGCTCAGGGAGGTTCCTTCGCAAAAAGACTAGAGGCTTGCTAGATGAGGAAATGTCTCCTCCTTTCCAACCAGGACACGCCTCCAACGCAGCCAGACGATCCCGCATAAGACATGCAAGAACATGTCGATAACACATCACGGGCCCTCCATCCCGAACAAATGACTGGGGGCCTCGAAAACATGGGCACCTCATTATCCCAGGTCATTTATCCGTGCTTCCTTCCTAGGCCTCACATTAAGAAAAGAGTTTCTTAGTGGGAGAATCGCGGGATTCAGCATAGAGTAAAGATGCAAGACCTGAGCAATGGTGACAGAATCAGGATCCACCGTCACTACCACCCGCGCATATCCTCACTCCAGCCATACCCCACCACCAAAATAAGTGATTGTAAATGAAAGCAGTGAGAATTACCGTCTAGCTTTGGGCTAACAGGTCGTGTACACGAGGAGGAATGCAATAGAAGATTTTCGATGAATTGTTAAATAATAAAGAAAGGTGTTGGTGTTTTTCTTTCTTTTTTTTACATTGAAAAAGAGAATGGATAGTAAGGGAATGATTAAAAGAAAAATTGAAAACTTAAAGAAGGCTTTGGAAAAGGTGATCTTTAAAAGTGTTGAAGATTGTTAGGTTTTTTTTAATATAGGAAAAAGATCTGGGCTCACTAATTTTCTACTCAACTACATACTTATCTCAAGAACATTTTGGTGCATCTCTTTTATCATAGGCAAAAACCTTTAGTTTCTTTTAATGTTCAAGTAAAACAAATAAGATGGTTTAGGTTTAAATCTTAAAGCCTTTCTTAATACATCATTAAAAATAGAATGTTAAACTATCAAGCGCGAAGAAGCAAGTATGAAATAAAAATAGTTTAAAAATATTTATGCTTTGAAATTCTAAAGTTTAAAAGAAAGACATCCTCATGTGCTTTCAAGAATAAAGTTTAACTCAGGCATTATTCTGATTCAAAAGAGTTGCTTTCATAAAAATCAATCAAGAGAAAGGAGGTAGAAGAGATTAATTAGTGACCCTAGAAGATGGTTTAGTTACTCATAGTAAAAAGAAAACAAATAAGAGAATGCAAATAAAACATAGACATACCAAATTGAGTCGAGTTGAATAAGTTGAATCTCCTTTGATTGTCACCTCAAGGATGAATTACACGCTCAGTTCTACTCTTCTCTCTTTGCTGGTCTAAACTGAAAAGTAAAGATGAGATACAGCTTCTCAGAACTATCTAACAATACTCCTAAAACCTTAAAAATGAACAAGAATTCTAATCCTATTCTTCGCTCCTTTCTTCTCTGTAGAATGTAGTATTTATAGGGAAAATCAAATGGGGGAGGGCGTACGAAGATAGGGGGAGCAAACGCTCCCCCAATAACTCTAACCAAGCCGTGAAAACATGACCAAAACGTGACTTTGGTCGCATTTTCGCAGCCATGGTGTGGCCAGGTGGCCACACCTGGTTGGTGGCACTCCTTCGTTTGGTGATTCCCCTTTATCTCCTGCTAGTTTTCCCAATTTAGCTCCAGGATTTGACGAAACGGTCTTTGATTTTTGGCTTTAACTAATTAATTTGGGAAGATTCATTTTAATCAGCTTTCAACCTCTCTGATTTGCCATGATCTGCCCTGAGTTTCTAATTTTGAATTAATTCCGAATTAAATCAGAATTTGATGGGCTTTTGGGCCCCTTTCCTTTCCTTTAGCAATGGGCCTACACTTTATAAAGAAAAAATAATACTTACTAATAGGATTTATTAGATAATAAACATGGTAATGTGATAATATATATGCAATATATGTGACCAATCACACCCCCACACTTATCATTTGCTCGCTCTCGAGTAAAACATCAAAACTCATCTTAATCAATTATTAGACCACTTTCGCAGGTCACTCGATTGCACTGAGCATGTGCAATAAGCCGTTAAACCTCTAGGTTACCCCTAGAGGACGAGTTTTGTCTCGTGAGGGTTTTCAGTGGATTGCACCCACAAAGTCCATAAAGAAAGAGAAAAATTTTAGAATTTTCGAAAAGTATTTTGAAAAGAGAAAAATATTTGAGGTATGATTGTAAAAGTTCAAGTAATCTATAAGTTATAGAAAAATTGAACTTTTCATTCCTAAACTTAGTCTCTATTCAAAAACATGTCATCAATCAAAGTAAGGAGTTAAATTGTATTTCTCATCTAGTCTATTACTTTACCCTAAGTCATATGCACCTTCATGACCGTGAAGTTTGACTAAGGATTCTTTAACAATAACTTTTATGCCTTATGTATATTTATTTATTTATCTTTTTTTGGTGGTATTTATTCCTTAATTTCATTAGGCTTTCTAATTTGCCCATGTAACGAGCCTTTAGTCTGTGACACCCAAACCTGATAGTCTTAGGGCACCAGGTGAGAAAACACCCCTAAGGACTTAAACATTCGAGCAAACAAGGCCACGAAATTAAGGGTTTTTATTTATAAAATGTACCCCTTTTAGGCGTGAATACTTATGCTTCATGAGGACAAATACCCAGCTTAATCAGAGAATATATATATATATATATATATATATATATATATATACACACACACACACACACACACACACACACACACACACACACATATATATATTCAAACTTATCTAATTATCTTTTGCATAAATACCAAGGCTTGCTTAGGCCAAAGCACCAAGCTAATCAATTATTAGATTTAATATATATATATTTCTTCTTTTTTTTATAAGGCATAAGAATTTTTTGTCTTTAAACCCTAAGTGTGCAAGTGTATAAAATGTGCATATTTCTTCAAGATAAAAATTAAGTTTAAATTACTTTCATCAATTTTCTTCCTAACCCTGAAAATCAATAAGTTATCTTATTTTGATCATGTATAAGAAATCCTAATTATGATCTTTCTATTCCTTAAAATTAACTTAATTTTCCTACAAAAAAAATATATTAAAATATTGTTCTTTTCTTTCAAAAAGTTATATATATATATTTGTTTTCTTTTTCTTTTTTAGTCATATTAGCCAGTTAGAGCCCTCTCCCACATTTATCTTATGCATTGTCCCCAATGTATGAAAGAAATGTAAAAGAGAAAAGTTACCGATACACTGGGTCAAAAAGACCCATAGCCATTTAATTTACCGGCACCGATTCTGAAAGATTTAAGGCGTTGACCATTTACCTTAAAGTCATTTCCATTCTTGGTGTCACTGATCTCTACATCACCATGTGGAAACACGGTTTTTACAATGAATGGCCCAGTCCATCTTGATTTTAATTTTGAAAAAAGATGAAGCTTTTAATTATAGAGTAAGACTTTTTATCTAGGGACAAAGGTTTCTTATGATGTGTTTATCAGGAAAAATCTTAACTCTATCTTTAGTGATCTTAGCATTTTCATAGGCCTCATTTCTTAACTCCTCTAATTCGAAAATTTATAATTTTCGAAGGTCACCAGCCTTAGTCAAGTCAAAATTTAGCTGCTTGATTGCCCATAAGGTCCTGTGCTCTAACTCAACGGGTAGGTGACATGCTTTCCCAAAGACTAACCTTTAAGGAGACATCCCTAGAATCGTCTTAAAAGCGATCATGTGGCCCATAGGGCATCTACAAGTTTGGTAGACAAATTTTTTCAGTTTTGGTTCACATTTTCTCCAAAATAAGCTTGATTTGTCTATTGAAAACCGCAACCTGCCCGCTGATCTGAGGACGATAAGGTGTGGACAAAGCTTCGAAGGATCTATTGCTAAAGTGAGTACCATTATCACTGATGATAACACGAAGGGTTCCGAAGCGTGAGAAAATGTTCTCTTTCAAAAACTTTATGACAACTTTGTTATCATTAGTTCTACTAGGAATGACTTCTACCCACTTAGAGATATAGTCCACAGCAACCAACATGTATTGGTTTCCAAATGAATTAGGAAATGGACCCATAAAGTCGATGCCCCAAACATCAAAGAGTTCTATTTTTAGAATTAGGCTGAGGGGCATCATATCTTATTTTGAGATCTTTCCTACCATCTGGCATCTAGAGCACGTCTTGCAAAATTCATAAGTATCTTTGAAAAAAGTGGGCCAATAGAACCCACTTTGCAGCACCTTTTTAGCAGTCTTGCGAGGTCCAAAGTGTCCACCGCATGCAAGTTCATGACAGAAGGATAAAACACTCTTAATCTCTTCATCGGGAATGCATCTCCTAATAATTTGGTCAGAACAGTACTTAAAAAGATACGGTTCCTCCCTAAAGAAATACCGAACTTGAGATAAGAACCGGTATATATCATTTTTAGACCACTGAGATGAGGTTTAGTTTGTGACTAAGTAATTCACTATATCAGCAAACCAAGATTCCCTAAAGACAGCTAAGAGATTTTCATCAAGAAAGTCCTCATTTATGGGCACTTCATTGCATGGAGAGTTTGGGATTCTCGAGAGATGGTCAGCAACGACATTTTCTACGCCTTTCTTATCTCGAATCTCGAAATTAAATTCTTGAAGAAGGAGGATCCAACGAATGAGTCGGGCCTTGGCATCCTTCTTCATCATGAGGTACCTAAGCACAGAATGATCGATGAAAATTATGATTTTGGACCCTAGTAGGTAGGGACGAAATTTCTCTAAGGCAAAAACTACTGCCAAAAATTTCTTCTCAGTAGTAGTGTAGTTTATTTGAGTATCATTGAGAGTCCTACTAGAGTAATAAATCACGTGCTGCTTGTTATCAATGCGCTATCCTAGGACAGCGCCTATTACAAATCAGAAGCGTCACACATGATTTCGAACGGCTCAAATCAATCCGGTGCAGATATGATTGGTGTAGAAATAAGCTCTTTCTTAAGCTTCTCCCAAGAAGTCATTCATTCCGCATCGAAAGTAAAGGACACATCCTTAGCTAACAGATTAGTCAAAGGTCTAGCAATCTTGCTAAAATTCTTGATAAATCTTCGGTAGAAACCGGCGTGTCCTAAAAAAGATCGAATATCCTTCACACATTTGGGCATGGAAAGCTTAGCAATAACCTCAATCTTGGTTCTATCCACTTCAATTCCTTTCTTGGAGATTTCATGACCCAAGACAGTTCCATGTCTTACCATGAAGTGGCATTTCTCCCAGTTCAGTGTCAGATTTTCTCAGCACAACATTAGAGGACGAGTTCTAAATGGTGAAGACATTGAGTGAATGAATCTCCGTAGATGGAGAAATTATCCATGAAGATTTTTAAGAATCATTCCACCATATCAGAGAAAAGACTCAACATACAACGTTGCTGGGGCATTGCACAAGCCGAAAGGTATTTGACGATAAGCAAATGTCCCAAATGGACATTTGAATGTAGTCTTTTCTTGGTCCTCAGGAGCAATAAGAATCTGATTATACCCCGAGTAACCGTCCAAGAAACAGTATTACTCATAGCCAGCCAATCGTTCAAGCATTTGATCAATGAAGGGAAGCGGGAAATGGTCCTTATGAGTTGCTGCATTAAGCTTCCTATAGTCAATGCAAACTCGAATCTTAGTGGGAAGTCAAATTTGGACCAACTCTTTGTTCTCATTTTCTACTACGGTGAAACCAGATTTCTTTGGAACCGCGTGGACAGGACTGACAATTGGCTATCCGAAATGGAATAAATTATCCTATTGTCTAAGCGTTTCACAATTTCAGCATGAACAGCCTCTTACATTATAAGCTTTAACCTATGTTGTGGGTCACTTTTTGATGTCTCGTCTTCATTAAGATGAATGCGATGTTGAACTATGGTTGGATTCAATCCCTTTATATCAGTCATAGTCCAACCAATGGCTTCTCTATATTTTCTCAGAATTGATTTAAGATCTTCTTCTTTCCTGTCATTTAAATGGGAGGCAATAATGACAGGAAAGGTCTCTTGTTTGCCTAGATAGATGTACTTGAGATGCGCAGGAAAGGATTTCAATTCTAAAGAAGGGGAAGCTCACTAGAAGGATGAGTCAAGTTAGTTGGCTTCACATTTGGTGAAATAGGGTTCGAGGCCCAATTCACAGCAAACTCGACAACCTGATCAAAGTTAAAGTCATCAGATTCTAACTCAAAATCACACTCAGTTTCTAATTCCAATTCTTCCATGTGATTACTTGTCAAGTTCTCAGTGATGTTGACTTCAAATGTTTGATCCTCAACATCATGGGGTTGCTTCCCTAAGTTGAAAATATTGACTTCTATGTCTCCAAAGGTTAACCTCAGGACCCATTCCTACAATTGATAATGGTATTTGCAGTAATAAGGAATAATCGCCCTAGGATAACAGGAATTTGAGTCCTACGATTAGACACAGGTTGTGTCTCTAGAACTATGAAATCAACGGGGTAGATAAATTCTCCGACCTGAAAAAGGACATCATTAATTTTTCCTTTTGGAACTTTCATTGAACGGTCAGCCAGTTGGATAGTGACCCAGTTGGACTAAATCACCCAACCCGAGTTGTTGATAAACTGAGAATGAAAGCATGTTGATACTTGCTTCCAAGTCAAGGAATGCACGACTAATCTCGGCTTGTCCTATGGTGCATGCAATGGTGAAACAACCCGGATCCCTATACTTGACAGGGATCGGACCCGACAGTAGCTCACTAATGTTAGTGGTTAAGGAGACTTTTTTGCGTACATTAGTCTTTCTCTTCTTGGTGCATATGTCCTTAAGAAATTTTGCATAGGATGGGACTTGTTGGATAGCATCAAGAAGTGGCACATTTATCTTTACTTGATTGAAGATCTCAATTATCTTATCCATATGTGGATTTTGCTTGTTATTTTTAGCCTATTAGGAAATGGTACTATAGGCTGGTGCACCTGACTGGTTGACTTATCTGTTTCAGATTCGTCAGATTTGGACGGACTGGGATTGTTTTCCATTAATTTGTGAGAGGGAAAACTTACAAAAAAAAAGTGTCGAGGAGCGAAATTATAAGTATTTCTTTGTAAGAAGAAAATTACAGGTAGATCTCCTCTGAGATTTCTAGGAAAATGTGCCGGTAGGAATCTGATCAGCGCGCGACCACCTTATCCCTTTGACGATGCGATCGGTCAGATGATCAAACTGTCTCCTAATAAGACTCCCTTCTCGCTTGGTTCAAGGAATCGGAGAACAGGGGATCGGTAGAGCCTTCTTGCTGCTTCTCGAGCTGCCTCCGCTTGGGAATTCCTTCTCGCCTGGTTCCAAAAATTCCTTCAGAGGGTGGAAGATCTTAGGATATTAGCACCCTGAATTTATCCTTGTAGAATTAGAGAAGTAATTCTCTGTGTTTTTGGAAGTGAGAGAGTAGATCTCTAATCTCCTCTCTATCCTTAGCCGTCTCCCCTCCTCCTCCCTTGTGTGCCTCTGGTGGGCTATTTATAGGGAGAACATGGGTATAATCGCCCTGAAAATCTAAAAACAGATTGAGTCAATCTGTTTTATATCTAGAAAGTAGCCTTACCGCGAGGCTAGAATCAGCTTCTGCGAAGTTAAGGATAACATATAGCGCTAATACCTTGATTTGCTCCGCTAAATGAGGGATACTCCCTTGATCCTCTATAATTAATTGAGAGATCTCCCCTGATCTTCTTACCTGATTGGGAGAGTCAAAAGATCATACCAGGTAACTATCAAATTTGATTTCAATCAACATAATCTCATCTGAAGATTTGATTTCATCTAGAGATTTGCTTAGTCAAAATGACTATAAAGGACTCGCAATAGAGTCGTTGCGTTGAGCTCATAGAGGAGCTGGGAGAAGCTTCTGGCGAAGCTAGAAGAAAGCTCTCAGCGGAGCTAGGTAAAACTTGTGGCGAAGCTACCAGTCAACCTTTTGCGTGGCTGCGTGGAGCTTCGAGTGAAGCTAACTTTCTATGGAGTTAACTTAGCATTTTCAGGCGAAGCTGTAAGTTAGCTCGCAGCGAGGCTAAGAAGGAGCTTCCTGCGATGCTATGCAACTTTGGTTTCTCGTGCGAGACTTATCTCGTGAGTTCGTGCGAGACTAAGTGTTGAGCTAACTTAGTGTCTCTGAACCTACTTGGGCCTTCTCACGAGTTTCTTAAGGACGATCTTAGCTTACTGTCTACTTCACTGGATCAGTAGAGTCTAAGTTACTGATTCGTCCCTTTGAGATCGATGAAGAACTAGTCGTCGGCTTGTCTGCCACTTGTCTTTTGTAGATGTCAACAAGTTAGACATTGTTCAGGCCAGTTAGGAATCTTGTCTTTTTTAGAGTGTCATAAAGGCCCCCTTCAAAGTTTTCGTGAGTCTGCAATAGAATGGTTCAGATTCCGAAATACTTTGAACTGCTTTGATTGATGGCACGTGAAATGAGAACGTCGCCATAGTGATTGAGTTTAGCTTCGCTTTCAATCCTGCTTTCAGATTGGAATAAGTCCGCTGAGGAATCATGTAGATTCGCGATTCTGGGTAGCTTCAAGTTTTGGGTAGCTTCGCGTTTGGGTTTCCCAAAATCGGGGTTGGAAGGACGTTTCTTTTCCGAAGCTAACTGATTTTTGCAAGTTACAAGAAGGGTTGCTCCCTTTTTCGAGGTTAGAATAACCTCTCTTGTATTAACGAGGGAGATTATTCCCTTTTCTGAAGTTCAATTAACTTCGTGTGCATTCCCGAGGAAGACTATTCCATTTCTTAAGGCCAAGCACTTGAATGCCTTAAATTCGCCCGTGCTTCCAATCTTGAAGTGCAGCGGCGTGGTCAGGCCATGAGGCCTATAAATAGGACTCTTGTAGTCCTTTTCAGAGAAACATACTTTTCTCTTTCTAAAAAGTTTGTTTATGATCTCTCCTTATTGCCCGGAAATGAGGCTAAGGTCTATGAAGTAGTGGGAATTCTCACTCAATCAAGAACTGGTGAGCCTCGACCATCCAGTGATTTTCAGGGAGTTTATCTCCCTTAGCTTTACCAGCTATCTTAGGGATTAAATTCCCTTAGTCTTTGCATTTGGCTGACTTTCAGAAAAGGGTTTTGGCCCTATTTTTCAGCTTCTGGGCGAAGCTAGCATTCTCGCAGGGTCGCTACCTTGATCTGTCTGCCTGTTAAATCTACCATATAGGCAAGGCTTAGGACTTGGTCCTTTTAAGGTTGAGCCAGTCTTGCCATATAGGTGGGGTCAAGACTGCGTCCCTCTGGGCCAATCTGTCCTAGCCATATAGGCGAGGCTAGAACTTAGCTTATGCTAAGCTAGTCTATCATTACTGTGCAAGCGAGGCTATCCTCTGCTTAGCTGAAATCCGTCTTGAAGGCACAACTGGATAGCTTCGCCTAGAGAATTTTGACGTAGCATTCCACCCTCTTTTCAATTTGATGCTAACTTGCTTCCTGTTTGCGTTGTAGTGAACTATGCTCGCCAGTCTTTCGTCTCGATGAAAGAGACCAAAAACTTGTCCTTTGATTTTTAATTTGCAGCTTTGATCATAAGTAGGAGGAACAAACTGGAGCAGCTGATGCGTGTTCCAAGAAGAGGTTCGCAGTTGCTTATCCGAGATGATCTACTTTGGGAAGGGATTGGTAGTCGCTTATCTGAGATGATCTACTTCAAGAAGGCGGACGTCACCAGTAAGGTCTCGGATCCTTCCTTTGCCAATTTTGATTATGGAAGATCCAGCTTTCTGGTGGCAACCAGTCCTTTGCCAATTTTGATCAAAGAAGATCCAGCTCCCAATCTCTTGCCAATTTTCATCAAAGAAGATCCAGCTCCTTGATGGCAAAATCTGCCATTAAGCGAAGGATTACGGCCTTATGCAGGAGGAAGAACTTTCATGTCCAGTTGATTTGGCTTATCACCTTGGAAGTAGGTAGGACAACTTGTATGCCTTTGGAGCAATGATTCGATTGTACGAAAGATAATCTTGATGTAGTGTCAATGTATCTTCCCATTTGAATCAATAAAAATATTTATTTTTCGCTTGTCTACTTTGTTTTCCTCCTTTTTAATTCGAGAACACCTGAAGTGGACTAGCTTAGGTAAATCTTTTTCTTAGGAGGAAATGAAAGTTCTTAGCGGAGCTAAGCTTCCAGCAAAGCTGAAAACAGATTTCCAACTAAGTCAGGAACAAGTTTTTAGCGAAGCTAGCACTGAATTTTCACGAAGCTAGAAATGTGCTCTTAGTGGAGCTAAGGCTCGTTTTTCAGCGAAGTTACTCAAGCGTCGCGTGAGGTTAACGCTGAACTCACAGTGGAGTTAGCCCTTGGCGGGGCTGAAGCAGGGCTTCTCAGGAAAGCGCTTAGGCGCCGTTTCAAATTGATTTGCAATGGCCGCCTGCGTTCCTTTTGAGGAGTCAAATTTAAGACATTTTACGTCTATAAAAGCCCGATAGGGCTGAAAGAGAGAGAATCACTTCTCTTGAATTTTCAGAGAAACAAGTCTCTTTCTCCTCTTTCTCCTTCGTTAAGATTTTCAGAACTTTTCAGTTCTTCCATGGCTCCCAAAAGACGAGCAGGCAAAGAGGCTTCAACCTCTGCGATAGAGGGGCCTTCTCCTCCTCCAGTCATCGAACGCCCCATTGCGGGTAGGGATTTTTTTCCTTTTATTCAGAGATTTTCATCTCTTTTTGAAGCCAATTTCTGGCTATTTCATGATGAACCCGGAGTAATTTGCCATGATCCAGTGATCTCAGAGAGTTGCTCTCCCTTAATTCGAATCCACCGAATTTTTATGGGATTTAATTCCCCTTCAATTTCGTGAATTGAAATTTAGAAACCGAAGGGTCTCTTCTCCAAGCTTCTATGCGAAGTTAGCCCATAGGGCTGTTCACGTTCTGTCACATGGCTGGATGTGAAGCTAGCTCTCGAAGCGTAGCTGAAAAAAGGATCTTAAAGTCCTTTGAACAATTTTAGGCACAAGTGCCTTTCCAGCGAAATTAGCCCTTAGGGGCTTCTTTGCATTCTGTTCAGTGACAGAACGCGAAGCTAAGCTTCTGGAGCAAAGTTAACACTTGGATATTTTCTGTATTTTGCCTTCGGGTAGAATGCGAAGCTACGCTGCAGTTGCGAAGCTGAGCTTCAGGGCGAAGCTAATGCTAGGTTAGCTTTACTTGGAGAGCGAAGCTATGCCTTAGCAAAAAAATTTTTGCTTTAGCTTTCTTTTTCTTCAGCAAATGAACTAATATGATTTCTTCTTTCTTTTGCAGTGCACTATACTCTGGGTCCTTTGAACAGTCTCTTCGAAACAGCCAGGGGACTGGATGATAATGTTAGCCTACAATTCCAGGGGCAAGCCTCATTATTCAGTGAGCGAAGTGCTCCCGATCGGGGTGCCCTTATCTACGCCGAAGATCAGCGTACTATGAGAAGCATCTCAACTACTGCTCCCCTTGAGGATTGTGACTAGAGAATCTATCGGAAGCCCGATTTTATGTTCGGGGATGCAGCGCCGGATACCGATCACCAACTGCTGGCCGGAGAAGGGCAGTGAATTTTCAATCTGGATGGCGAGAAGTATTATCTCCCATCTAGCAAGCGTCATTTTCCATTGTCTTTCTTCCAATGCGTGACGATGGTTCGGAAGATGAAGTGGCAAGTGACTCGGACTACCGACTCTGTTCACGTGGAAAAATTGATAGCTCCTTCTCTCAGTTATACAAGGGCGGGTCCTCCTCGCTGCATATTGGGTCTCCACCCTGGGAACGTTCTCCCAGACATCCTAGTGGGGAAATCCCGCCGTGGCTCAGACTTTTAGAAACCAGTTCTTCAAGGCTCGTGGTACTTATCCAGCCACTGATTTCAGAACCCCTGGGTGGATTCATCCCCCAAGGCCTGGTGGAGGGACTTGACCTTATATGTCTTGGCCCATTTTGAAGAAGATCTGGAGAGATTGGGACTCTACGAGGCTGTTAGGGTAACCTGTTACGGCATCCAGACGAGCGTTGAAAACTTTTACGCCATCTTTGAGTTATACTGCCCTGCTATAGGGACTTTCTTCACCCCTGTAGGCGAATTGGGCATGGCATTGCACGAGATGTGGGAAGTCTTTGCTCTGTCCTTGGGATCTCTCTCATATGAAGAATATTTCCCGTGCGAAGCGAAATTGGCACTTCTGGAGAAACAGGAGCCCGCTTTGTTCGAGACATATCGGGAATTGATGTGTCACCTTTATATTTGCTCGAGTATGCATGGGAGCCATAAGGGAGCTTCATGCAGTTCGAAGAGCTGGGGAAATTATTCGTTCCCCAACCTGGAGATGCTCCTGAAGCAGCTCACTGTGGGGTTGCAGACGAGGACATTTTCTGAAGGATGCAAGAACACTCCCAAGGGGATATGATTTTGAAAGAAGATGATGGACCCTACGAGAAAGGCGATATTCTCTAGAGTTTCCACCACCAGGCTCATCGACCGATGTCCCGGATGGCACTTTTGGCCGGGTTTTTATCGGTTTGGCTGAAGAGATGCGTGGTGCCATCTTCTTCTGGCGACGTCATTCTTCTGACCGTCTTATTATTGGATATTCGTCTAGTCCACGGTCGTTCCCTTGGACTTCTCCCGGCAATAGTGTGATGTATTCAGCGGGGCCTTCGTGTATTGACGGAGGTTTTCTGTAGGCCACCAACGATGAAGAGGGGAAAAGGCACTATCCTGCCTTGCGACAGCCCAAACCCCAGGATCGGTTTGCCATCACCTATTTGATGGCATGGTTCGCCCTTCACTGCCCTTCTATTATTCAAGCTGGTGAGGAGCCTCCAGAAGGTGTCCGAATGGCGCTTCTTCATCGATTTGAGGGTTGTTCGTGGTCAAAGATTTATGTGGCCGCGGTTCGCAAACTTTATGCCGACACGACGTCTACAGTCTTTTTCGGTGTTTTCTCTACATTCGCGATGCAGGTTATGGCGAAGAATTCATGGATGTAGGAGATGGGCAGACGTCGCTGAGCCGTGGGGGTCTTTGAATGGCTAGTTAGCATCCGGCCATCCCATTTGGTGTACAGAAGCGGGGATATCTGCTAGTTGGAACTCTATGTCCCGAGTTAGTTTGCTCATCAGTTCGGGTATGACTAACTATATGTAGGTAACCCGAACACCAGCCTGGCCTTCATGGGGAGCCTCATCGATAGTGCTCGTGCTTGACGGTTCTATATCGCTGGCTGTACTGAGGCGCGGCTGTGCATGCCGCTGAGGACTCCGAACCTTCAGACAACTTTGGGGTTCTGTCTGTGATACAGAACTTCAAATTCCACACCAACCGGGTTTTCTATTAACTCATTTGATGTGAAATTGATCTCTCAACGGCTGAAGCGGAAAGTTACTGAGAGGGGTGAAGGCAGGAGGGTCCGCGTGCCAGGCCTCGGGGAGTTCGTCGTCACTGCTGATAGTGAGGCTTCGGACGCAGAGAGTCCTCGGTTTGAGGGAGACATAGGTGCTGAGGTTCCACCAGATGCTCCTGGTGGAGTAGGCACAGCCCCCATGGAAGATGTAGAGGTAGAAGAATTGGAGGAAGAAGATCCCGACGTCCACTTCAAATGAAAACGGCAGGGCGGATCTCGCAGGAAAAGGGTAGTGAAGAAGCCTCGTCGCTACACTCCCACCGTTATTGCAGAGGATGAATCGGCTGCAGTGCCTCCTCCTTCCGCTCCGTTAGTTATTAAGCTATCGGCTCCGAGGCAGACTGTTGATAAAGCTGTTCCTGACCTGAGTAAGATCAGTTCTACTCTTACGACATATACTTACATATATTTCAAACAGTTTATTTGTTTATCCTATGATTCAGGAACCGAGACGGCGAGAGAACCGAGAGCCGAGGCTGTAGGAGAACAGGGGTATTATTATGACCCTCTGTTCACTTATAAAGAGGGTGACGAGGCTAGCTACTTCGTCGCCTCAGAAGACTCCGGAGGTGACGCGGCTGAGTCGGTCCTTCGGGTGTTGGGACCTCCAAAGGAAGTCCCTTAGCCTCCAGCTCTTTAGGATGGACCACAGAGGGTTCGGCGAGTGAAGGTGAGCCGGTCGTTCATCTTGACTCTGCCAAAAACTTTCCTATGGAGCCTGAGGGGATTGATGCTGCCGCCGAGGAAGTTCAGAGAAAGACTGCGGGTGAGGCAGTTGAGGCGATATCACTTCTCGGTAATACTTTGATCTTTTGTGAGTAATTCTTTCCGGATATTCATTATGCCTTACTCAAACAAAGTCTTGCCGCAGGTGTTCCGTCTTTGGGTGCATCGACTTTAAGGGAGCCAGCCAATCTTCCTGAGGGAATTAGGGGTGAAGCAAGTACTTCGACCGCAACAAATGCTGCTAAGTTGGATGCATTGTATCACGACCTGCCCTCTTATCAGCCCAACCGGTCAGTGGAAAAGAGGTTGAGGGGACAATGGTTACGGAACCAATCTCACTTCCAACTACATCGGTAAGTGAGATGCCAGTGGTTTTGCCAACGCTGCCTATCCTGCCAACCGCGAAGCTAAAGGTGATTACCCGTCCTACTTCTCCAACACTGGTTATCGAGCCAGTCCTTCCTGAAATAGTCACCAGCCTTACTTCCATTGTGGCTAGTGAACTGGTTTCAATAAGGACTCCTCCGAGATCACCGACGATTCCTCATATTGTTCTAACCAGCGCTTCTGTCATTCCTTCTACAGTTACGTCAGTGAAATCGGTGGAAGCTTTGCCTTCGGGGGCCACTCGTTCACCGGGAATAGTTGAAGCCGAGAATGAATTTGTGACAGAGCTAGTCGACAGCTTTTATAAGGGCTTGAAGTGATCTATCGCTTTGGTCTTGAAGGGCTCGACTACTTCGTTCTCTGCTTTGAAGGTGGTCCTCTCTCGAAGTATTGACAGCATTCGAGACATGACCAAGCTGCCACATTAGAGCTTTTGGTGGAAAGGCTTGAGAGGGATGTAGACGAATGGCGCCACCTCAGCCATTCAGACTTGGACTCCTCAGTCAATGAATAGCTTGAACGCCTCGCTGCTCAAATGCGTGAAGCTCATCTTACCGTTAAGGAAGTAGCTAAGGCAATTTCTTCAAATTTAAAATCCTTGGAGATAAGGAGAGTAGAAATTGGGGATGCCATAGATGCTTCCAATAGTGCTCTTCTCGACGCTAAGGATAAGATTGAAAAGGCTAAGAAAATAATCAAGAAGGCCAATCTTCTTTTGTCCAAGGCTAAACCGGTGCGTCTTGAGGAGATCGCTCGACTAGAGCAGCTTTAGGCTCAAAATGACGAAGTCCTACAACAGGAGCTAGCACAGAGGGCAACTTTAGCTGAAATTGAGGCTTGCCTGTTCCAGACAGCGAACTTTAATGAGGCCGAGTTGAGGTCGCAGGCATTCATCAGAGCTGCTGAGGAGAGGAAGAATAGGCTGGCCATCCTTGAAGAATGGATCAAGTCTTACGATGCACCCTCATAGCTTGTAATCCATGTATCCATGTATCCCTCTTTTGGAATCAATAAAAAGAAATTTTATTTGACTCCTTTTGTTGTATTTTCAACTTGTTTTATCTTCTGAATTTGTAATTCTTACTTTCAAGTTGTGTATAATGGTATAACTAATCTATTCAGAGGTGATAAACTGATAGGATTAGTTACAAATTTGAGAAATGGCTCGATTTAAATCATATTGAGATGAGGATGGAAGAAATGAGCTTGACGATCTTTACTGTTCAGAGGTAATTATTAACATAACAGATTAAAAATCATCGGATGATCTGGACATGATGATTAGGAATCACCAGATACGAAGCCTTGTCGTTCAGAGATGACGTACTGGACATAACGATAAAGAAAGATGAGATTGGATATTTATCGATTCAGAGGTGACAAACTGGACATAACCGATTAGAAATTACCAAACTCGGAGTGTCTACTATTCAGAGGTGACGAATGATCGGGGGAAAACCGCGCACAAAAAGTGTATGTTTTGAAATTGATATTTAGTGTGTGTGCTTTGGCTTCCTCGATACTTCTGTTATAACATAGAGGCTAAAACGAGTCAAATCCACAAGGACGGGAGGCGATAGAAGCTTACACGGTATATTCACGTGTATGTTAACGGTTCTTCAGAGTTTTAAAGAATGAAAAGAAAGGAAAAGAAAGAATGAAAAAGAGAAGAGTACGGTGAAATACGAAGAAATGGGAAACATAGAAAAGAATGATGTTTGTGATTTTTGTATTTATATCTAAAATAAAGTGAAAAAGAAAGAAAACTCATGGCTACTAACTACTAATGACTCCACCAACATGCTAACCTCTTAGTGATAGTTGCCTCACATGTATCATTGGCCATCACTAGTACTTGGTTCAAGAGCGATTCAAAGCATGACCCATATGTAACTCATCACAACCCAACTCAACAAATAAGTGCAAGCTACACATAAACCATCAAAACTAAAAGTAAACATGGAGTAAAGTAATGTTAGCTTGTTAGAGAGTTAGGAAGTCAGAGTGTTAGATCCATCATCATGAGCCATCAATGGTTCTTGCAAGAGCAAGGCCAAGTAGAGGCTATTAGATTCATGTGAATTATCATAAAGAAGTTAGACTAGTTGGTGGTTAGTAGTTAGTTGTCATGAGAGAAAAGTTAACTACACATGTAAAAGAGATTAGAGAGAAGAAAACAAAGATAAGGTAAGAGAGCACCTTTCATACATTGTCACCTTCTATTACAAGCACTCTTTCTTCCCAACATGTACCACTCTCTCTCCCTAATACAAGATCTACAAGAAATGAAAAATACAAGGGAGAAAGAAGAAGAAAAACTACACTACACTACTCTAAACTACAAAATAGAAAATGAGAACTACCCTATACCTTGCATATCTTTTGCTCTGAAACCCCATGGGGGTATTTATAGGCACCAGGGAAAAAGGGGGCCAGGGGACAAACCCTGGCCCAAAACGCAGGCGCGGGCGCGGGCGCGCCCGTACGGCCGCTAAAACGCGGCCATACAGTGGCCACGCGCGCGGCGCTTCGAGCCGCGCGCGGTCCCGTCTGTCTCCTGTCAGCTTCTGTGTACGGTTTCTGATTTGCAGCCCCTACTTTTGACAGAATCAGCCTCCTAGGTCAATAGCTATCTTAATAGGCCTTTAATCACCAATTAAATAGTGATTTAGGGTCTTCTTCTTTATTGCACACCATGGACCTAGAATCAAACAAGCAAACCTTTATTAGCAGAATTTTTTAACAAATAAATATGCGGATGTGATAAAAATTATGCAAAATTAGAGACTAATCACACCCCCACACTTATCATTTTGCTCGTCCCGAGCAAAACAAAAATAAGAAAATTATTACACTACTTTCCAGGTGGTGCGATTACACTGAGCATGTGCAACAAGCCATTAAACCTCTAAGTTTCCCCTAAAGGAGGAGTTTTGTCTTCTGACGGTTTTCAGCGGATTACACCACAAAATCCATAAAGAAAGAAATCAAATGTTAATATTTTTGAAAACGCATTTTTAAAATAGAGAAAAGTGTTGAAGTATTTTTACAAAAATATAAGTGATCCAAGGTCAGAGGTTAACCAAAATTGTTTTTTCTTAAAATAAGTCAAAATGTAAAAAATCTTGTTATAAATTAAATGTAAGAATTTAAAATTGAATTGATTCTTTGACCTTTCATAAAACTCTTAAAAAAATATGCACTTTGTGAACTGTGAAGATTTTTGAGATATCGACTCTAACTTTCATGCCATTTATTTATATTATTATATATATTGTTTTTTTCTTTTTTTTCTTCCCTTAGTTTTCTCAGGGTTTCTTATTTACCCGGGTAGTGAGCCTTTAGCCGATAATTCTCAAATCAGATGGTCTTAGGGCACCAGATGAGAAAACATCTCTCGGACTTAAGGACTCGAGTACATAAGGCCACAAAACTAAAGGGAATTATTTTATTTTTGTCCACCATTTTAGGTGTGAATAATCATGCTTTCTGAAGCATAATTATCCAACTTCAATCAGTGGTTTTATCATCATTTTTTTTTGTTTTTTAAAAAAAATATTTTTATGGTATTTTCAGTCTATGTTTCAATCCCAAAAATTGTGTAAGTGTGGAGTGCATAAATCTAAGGCAAAAAATTCAAGATCAAATTATCTTTTCAATCTTACTTTCTTGTCCTAAAATTTAAACAAGATCTATTATTTTGACTCGGTTTAAAATTTCATAATTTTTGGTCTTCTTAATTCTTAAGATAATCTTAATTTTCTTAAAAATTAGATCAAAACTATTCTCTTCTTTTAAAAGGTTTTGTAAAAAGAAAGGAAAAAAGTTTTTATACAAAAGATTTTTTTTATTAAAAAGAAGTGTAAAAGAAAGAAAATGTAAAACTAACTACATTAGTAAACCCTCCCCCCACACTTATCTCATGCGTTATCCTCAATGCATCGTGAATGTTTATATACATGAAATAAATGGGAAAGGAAAGAAAAAAAACCTCATGGTGGTGGCTCCGGTGGTGGTCTGATTGGGCCAAGCGTTGCTACCCAATCAAAATAGCGTAGATTGTGCAGGAACCCACCAATGACCTCTCTAATATGACCCAATAAAATGTTGATTGAATGAATGATCTTATTTAAAAAATTATCCCCATCTAATTTTTAATTTTCAAAAATAATTACTGAGTCATTTTTGTCAACATTCTTGTCCAACAATGAAGTGTGATTTTGAAAGATGATGGATTTGGACTCAAAGGGATCAAGAATAAAAACCGATACCGACTCGAGAATTTGACTCAGATCAAGTCGAGAGTCAACAATGAGAGTCGAAATTAGTTCAAAAATAGGGTCCAAACCAAAGAATTGATGTTCACACACTTTTCTCATTAATGAAGTGTGATCATAAGATATTGGTGATTTAATTTCACAGTGTATTGGCACAGGATTCAATGTTGACTCCGGAATAGAGAAAAAAAATCTGGTAAAAATACCGGAGTCATTATTGAATCAAAAAGTGAAAAGGAATTACCAATTTGAGGTTCAGGATCACTTTCAAGCTCAAGTTCAATTTCGGGAAAAGGATAACTTGCTAAAATGTCAAGATGGTTCTCAAAATTTTGGGCAAGTTCAAAAGGATGTAAGAAAATTGAATTTTAATTTTCATCCACAGAAGAAATGTGAATGGGTGAAATGATTGATTCAAGTTCAGGAAGTATGGGAATCAAAACTGGCTCAAGAACGTTACTTAATTTAGGTAACACTACAGGTGTCGATAGTGATTCAATGAACGGACTCGAATCTCTAACTTGAAGCTCAGGTTAACATTCATCTTCAAGCTCAATTTCAGCAAATGGATAACCCAACGTATCAGGAATTGGATGTTGGTGAAGTTCAGGTTGGTATGATGAAATTGAAGCTGGATTTTCAAAATGGCAAGAGTCTTGAACATTTGATGGATATGAGAAGTCAATCGTATTTTACATTATGCGCTCGGTCTCTTGCACGAATTCTATAGTTTTTTCCCATAATGATTTTCCTGTGAGTTGTTCTGGGAAAGAACTACATGAATTTTGAAAATTATGTGGATATGATGAGGCCATCAGGTTTTCAAATTATTTTTGGGCCTTTATTACTTCTTCCAAACTCCTTTCCAATGATAATTTTTCTTCAATTGGTGGTTCAGGAAAAGGAGTATATGAATCAAAATTGGGGAATGAATATTCTGAAAATTGTGGAAAAGATGGTTGAAAATTTGACTCGGGGTAGGTGAATCCCCATGAACTCTATGAAGAGTTGAAATTACTTTAAAAATTATGGTCATAAGATTGGGGGTACTGGTCATATTGATTCAGATAATCCCAACCCGGCATATATGGTTGGTTCATGTTGTACATAGTCGAGTCAGAGTTATCCGAGTCAAATGAGGTCGGGGTGAAACATGGATTCATATTATAATTGAAAGAATTGTTGTTATTAAAATCTATATCACAATTTACAAGAAAGAAAAAAAAACAAACAAACAAACAAATAAAGAAAAAGAAAAAGAAAACAAGTCTATGCTCGGGTTGACTTAGACCTAGACGACTCCTAACTGGTTAGACTGTCCACGGGGGGGTATATTGTCGGAAGCTGACCACGAGTTAATCAGCCAGGTATGGGCAAGATCAGTGGGAGGTATCCGTACCGGAGCAACGGGCCTAATTATGCGAAACTACTATTTTTTGAGATTTTGCCTCTCAATCCCCAACCATAGACACGGATTTGACAAGAGTCAACTTCTAACAACTTCCTCCTTAAGTCAATCTCTTAAATGAGTCCGAGAAGTCCCTAAGGGCTAACGTCTAGCAATTTTTATTTAGGCTTGGGTTGTGTGAGTGGGGAGGTAATTTTTGGACTAAGGGAGGATAATGACTTCCCCACCTTATGTTGTATTGGGTGTGGCCCTTAAGTTAAATTTGTGCAAGTGTGCAATATAGATAAGAATGAACACAAAAAAGTGAGTCAATCACTAAAGTGTTTGTCCTATACTATATGCAATGCCATATGTACACCTCCTACCAATATAACAACAACACAAGAATAAATACAGTATATTGAAATGAAAATTGACACGTGCCTAGATGCAAATGTCTAAACCGTTTTAAAGCATCCAATTATCGTATTTTAATTCTTAAAATTATTTACAGTGTACAGGTAATATAAACAAAA
Organism: Agave tequilana; assembly: GCA_038442645.1. Classification (NCBI taxonomy): domain Eukaryota; kingdom Viridiplantae; phylum Streptophyta; class Magnoliopsida; order Asparagales; family Asparagaceae; genus Agave; species Agave tequilana. Next base: position 36,731 of record JAVJIF010014598.1, on the reverse strand, counting down.
ATTAGCAGCAGAGTATATGAATGCAGAAGAAATTACCCAACCACACAAGAGCAAGTGTGGACTTTTGCAACGTTCAAAATTTAACCTGCACGCCAAAAACAAAGAAGAAAGGTTAACAAAAATGTGAAATCAAAATCGTTCCCATCCCCGGCAACGGCGCCAAAATTTGATCGGGGGAAAACCGCGCACAAAAAGTGTATGTTTTGAAATTGATATTTAGTGTGTGCGCTTTGGCTTCCTCGATACTTCCGTTATAGCATAGAGGCTAAAACGAATCGAATCCACAAGGACGGGAGGCGATAGAAGCTTACACGGTATGTTCACGTGCATGTTAACGGTTCTTCAGAGTTTTAAAGAATGAAAAGAAAGGAAAAGAAAGAATGAATAAGAGAAGAGTACGGTGAAATACGAAGAAATGGGAAACATAGAAAAGAATGATATTTGTGATTTTTGTATTTATATCTAAAATAAAGTGAAAAAGAAAGAAAACTCACGGCTACTAACTACTAATGACTCCACCAACATGCTAACCTCTTAGTGATAGTTGCCTCACATGGATCATTGGCCATCACTAGTCCTTGGTTCAAGAGCGATTCAAAGCATGACCCATATGTAACTCATCACAACCCAACTCAACAAATAAGTGCAAGCTACGCATAAACCATCAAAACTAAAAGTAAACATAGAGTAAAGTAATGTTAGCTTGTTAGAGAGTTAGGAAGTTAGAGTGTTAGATCCATCATCATAAGTCATCAATGGTTCTTGCAAGAGCAAGGCCAAGTAGAGGCTATTAGATTCATGTGGATTATCATAAAAGAAGTTAGACTAATTGGTGGTTAGTAGTTAGTTGCCATGAGAGAAAAGTTAGCTACACATGTAAAAGAGATTAGAGAGAAGAAAACAAAGATAAGGTAAGAGAGCACCTTTCATACATTGTCACCTTCTATTACAAGCACTCTTGCTTTCCAACATGTACCACTCTCTCTCCCTAATACAAGATCTACAAGAAATGAAAAATACAAGGAAGGAAGAAGAAGAAAAACTACACTACACTACTCTAAACTACAAAATAGAAAATAAGAACTACCATATACCTTGCATATCTTTTGCTCTGAAATCCAGGGGGGTATTTATAGGCACCAGGGAAAAAGGGGGCCAGGGGACAAACCCTAACCCAAAAGGGGGCCCGGTTTCTGGTTTGTGGCCTCTGGTTTTGACAGAATCAGCCTCCTAGGTCAATGGCTATCTTAATAGGCCTTTAATCACTAATTAAATGGTGATTTAGGGTTTTCTTCTTCATTGCACACCATGGACCTAGAATCAAGCAAGCAAAACTTTATTAGCAGAATTTTATACCAAATAAATATGCGGATGTGATAAAAATTATGCAAAATTAGAGACTAATCAATGAACTGGACATACAGTAAGCAAAAAGGAGACTTGACTATCTGTTGGTTCAGAGGTGATGAACTGGACATAACCGATTGAGAAGTCACCAAGCTCGAAATTTTATCATTCAGAAGTGATAAACTGGACATGATGACAAGGAACAAAAAGGGAGACTTGGCTATCTTTCGGTTCAGAGGTGATAAACTGGACATAACCGATTGAGAAGCCACAAGTTCGAAATTTTATCATTCAGAGGTGATGAACTGGACATGATGACAAAATGAAGGTGAATCTGATTTTAGGGACCCGTCTATTCAGAGGTGATATACTGGACATGATAGACTAAGATACACTAAACTCCGAATCCGCTGCCAGAGGAAGTCGCATTAACTTAGCAGCTATCCCACTAGGGACTGCAAGGGTGAATTGGATCTGGGCACCCGTTGGTTCAGAGGTAATATAGACATGACCAACTAAGAGACATCAGGCTCACAATTCGCTGTTCAGATGTAGTCGTATTAACATGACAGTAAGAACTCTTGACCTTGATAGAGGGAAGGAGAACAAATTATGGACTTATCTGTTCAGAGATAGGGAACTGAAATGACAGTTGAAGTACCATAAGAAGGGAGATCTAGGTATCCGTCGGTTCAGAGGTAATATGGACATAACTGATTGGGAATTGCTAGACTCAAAGCCCTGTCGTTCAGAGGTGGCGAACTGGACATAACGGCCAAGTAATAGTCCCTACTGGACTGAAAGATGAGACTTGGTTATCTGTCAATTCAGAGGTGATAAACTGAAAATAACCAATTGAGAAGCCAACAAGCTCAGGATTTTACTGTTCAGAGGTGACAGCTGACATAACGGTAAAAGGAATAACCCCATGGGGGGAATAGGATTTGATTATAAATTTCGTGGGAAATTGATATCTCCTTTGAATATTTTTGAAAGAAATTGTCAGAGGTGTATTGTTAACGTGACAACCAAGAAAGTCCATCGGGGACTGAGTAGGAACTAATAGACTTTAAAGAGAGTCTACTAGAGATTTGCTGGGGAGCTGAGAAATATGAATCTCATGAAAGATTATATGTCAGAGAACTCCATGGGGATTTGTAAAGCAACTTGTCAGAGGTGTGATGTTAACTTGACAATGATTCATCTACTATCAGAGGTGTTTGAACATAATAGTAGTTTGAGTGGACCTGTTATTCCATTGAAGAGAATGACAAGCAGAGTTTATTCACCGGAGAAGTTGACCAAATTCGCAGGGATGTTGGATTTATCCACCGGGGAGTAGGCTAGAGTCTCACTATCAGAGGTTTAATGTTAACCTAATAGGTTAGACTCATAATTTTACAAGGGATATGAATACCTTTCTACGTGGTCTTACCATTCTATGGACGGGAATTGGTAAGTGATTTTGGAGAGGGAATCAAATGGGAATGGGTCCCTTAGGAATTTTAGCAAACCCTCAGCTATCAACGGATTTGATATGCCTTTACCAACTACCGTTTGAGTCGGGCTAGCCATGCTATTCCCCTCAGCATGTTGAGTTGTCGAGGACTTATGTTGGGCTTAAAGGCTAACATTTTCCTCTATCCTTAGCAATTAGAGGCGTTGGATTATTTTGTTACTTCGAATAACGTAATGTTTCCCCTGGGTTTTCACTCTGTAGGTGAGTTGGGAATTAAAGAAGTAGACACGAATTCCACGAGATCTCGATTTGAAGATTATCGTTTACCGGAGACTCTCTGTCAACTGGTTTATGGTTGTATGATCTCGTTAGAGAAAGAGAGGAGTGCTCTTTCTACATATCTTAGATCTGAAGGTCTTCATCAGAGGTGTAATGTTAACTTGATCATGAGAAGAACCTTATCAGGGATAATACTTCTTTAGGAACTTGTCGTTGATCGGCATCATGAGTAAGTTTCTGTCTGAAGTCATAAGGCGATATGCTCTATTTGAATAGACTGTTTCTATCACAAACGGTTCTTCCCATTTGGGCTGAAATTTGCCTTTAGTTTTGTACGTCATGATCATCGGTCGTCTGACGGCTAAAACCAAATCTCCTTCATGAAAAATCCTTTGCTTAACGTTCTTATTGAAGGCCCTCGAGATTCGTGCTTGATACAACTCAATGTGTTGTTGAGCTTGTAGCTGCTTCTCATCTAAGGCTTCGAGCTCTTGGAGGCGCAAGCGATCATTGTCCTCCTTTGTCATTCTAGTCATCAAAGCGACTCATAATGACGGCATCTGGATTTCTAGTGGTATGACCGCTTCGCACCCGTATACTAGGAAAAAAGGTGTATCGCCTGTCGGAGTTCGAACTGTAGTTTGGTAGGCCCAAAGACATTCACTAAGGTTCTCATTCTAGTCTCGCTTATTCGATGAAACGAATTTTTTGAGTAACTTGATAATTATCTTGTTGAATGCTTCCGCCAAGCCATTAGCGGCAGGGTTATAAGCAGTTGACGCCACATTCTGAATCTGGTATCTGTCACAGAACCGATTGAATACCTGGCTTGCAAATTGGGGACTGTTATCATGGATGATCCGCCTAGGGACACCAAATCGATGGATGACATGGTGTTTGATAAAATTAACCACGTTAGAAGTTTTAACTTCCAGCGTTGGTATAGCCTCTGCCCACTTTGAAAAGTAATCAGTTATTTCTAAGATAAACCAGAAACCTTTTGTTGAAGAGGGGCTGATTGGCCCTATGACATCGATTCCCCATGCTTCAAATGGCCATGAAGTAACGGTTGGATGGAGCAACTCTGGAGGCTGATGTATGAAGTCCGCATGGATTTGGCAGGCTTTACACCTTCGTGCATACTAGAAGGCATCGGCTATCATGGTCGGCCAATAATATCCAAGCCTATGCAATCGGTCCTTGAGTTTTAGACCTGGCTGATGAGCTCCGCATATGCCATCATGCGCTTCTTTAAGCACTCCTTGTGCCTCTGAATTAGAAAGGCAACGGAGGAGGATACCGTCATATGAACGACGGTAGAGTGTCTTTACTATTGGATCATAGTAAAAACGGAGAGACCTTCGTCTGATAGATGTCGCTTCTTTAGGGTCATCCAGCAGTAAACCATGCAAAGCATAGTCGATGAGGAAAAATCACCAATCTCTCGGTTCAAAATTCGTCGAGACATTATAGACCTCTTTGGTTCTCAACATATGTTTAGAACAAACAAGGTGCCGAGTAGCCACTGTAAGGTGATACTTGGTATCGACTGGTAACGGTAACGTTGTTGCTAGTGCAGCCAGAACATCGGCCTTAGTATTCTGAGATCAGGTAACATGACTGATATAAAAGCCATTAAATAGATTAGCCATTTCGATGACTGCGTGATGATAAAATACCAAATCTTCGTGACGGATCTCATACTCGCCTTTAATCTGATTGACAATTAGTTTTAAATCATCATATGCTTCAAGGTAGCGTACCCCCATTTTATGGGCGAGCTGAAGGCCAATGAGTAGAGCGTTGTACTCTGCCACATTGTTGGAGCATGATTCTGTCAGGGAAAATGCCCTAGGAAGGACATGATTTTGTGGTGAGATAAACATAACCCTCACACCAGCAATGATCTTGCCTTTAGAGCCTATTCGTGATGCTCCATCGAAGAACATTTGCCAAACTTCATTTTCTGAAGTTATATTAGATTCGAAGACTTCATCTGGAATGTCTTCATGAAGTTTTAAGCTTTCCGGAACTGGATGAGCAGCTAAGAACTCTACAAGTGCCTGAACTTTAACCGCCTTCTAAGGGACAAAGAGCATGTCGTACTGAGACAAAAGGAGGGCCCATTTGGCTAATCTTGAATTCGGTGATCTTGATTTCGTCATGAGAAGAATCAAAGGATTCACTCTGAAAATGACATGTATGATTTGGCTGACCAAATAATATCGTGTCTTCTGAATAGTAAAGACAAGAGCTAAGCATTCCTTCTCAATAGGGTTATAGCGAGATTCTGCCCTATCAGAGTCCTGCTCAGATAGTAAATAGCCTATTCATGACCATTATCATCATTTTGAGAAAGCAGAGCACCGAGAGAATGGTCCATAGCTTTTACATAAAGCAGGAAAGGTTTTCTTGATGTGGGAGCCACCAAGACCGGAGGTTTAGTGAGGTATCATTTAATATCCTCGTAAGCTTCTTGACAGGTTTGATCACATACAAAAGAGACCCTTTTTCAGGAGTCGAGTGAATGGTTAACAGCGGCCTGAGACATTTGCAATGAATCTTCTGATATAAGCCAGTCTACCTTGTAGGCCCCTAAGTTCTTTGAGATTCTTAGGTGGATGTATGTTCTGAATGGCTTTGACTTTGTCTGGGTCAAGATGAATTCCCTTCGATGTAATAATGAATCCAAGGAACTTGCCACTTGAAACCCCAAAGAAGGATTTTGTCGGATTCATCTTGAGTCGATGAGCCCGCATTATGTCGAACATCGTTCTCAAGTCACGAAAATGGTCATTCTTATCGCGGCTTTTGACAGCAATGTCGTCGACATAACATTCTATCATCTTTCGGAGATGGTCACGGAAAATTACACTCATCGGGCGCTGATAAGTTGCTCCCGTGTTTTTTAATTCGAAAGGCATCACGGTATAGCAATACACCCCCAACGGTATCCGGAATGAAGTATGCTTCTCATCCTCTGGATACATCTTAATTTGATTATACCCTGAGAAGCCGTCCATAAAAGACATTCTTTCGAATCCACAGGTATTGTCAATCATGATATCGATGATGGGCAATGGTAATTCGTCTTTAGGACAGGCTGTATTGAGATCGCGGTAGTCAATACAGATCCGAATTTTTCTATTCTTCTTGAGAATGGGGACGATGTTAGCAACCCAATCTGGATGTTGTTCCTCCCGTATGAAGCCACATGCAATGAGTTTATAGACTTCGACTTCAATAGCGTCCATAATGTTCGGGCAAAATCGGCGTTGTTGTTGCTTGACTGGCTTGGCGTCAGGCCTGATGTTCAGACGATGCATGGCTACTTGTGGATCAAGTCTGGCATATCCTCTAGTTTCATGCGAAGACATCGATATACTCTCTTACGAGTACTATCAATTCTTCTCTTTTCGTAAGTGATAAGCTTTCACTTACAAAGATGAGTTTAGGGTGATCTTGACTACCCAAGTTAACCTGAATCACTTTGTCTTCAGTAGGTGGTTCGCGTCATTTGAATCCTTTTCCCACTGAAAATCCAATTGCTGAACCCATGGTTCCTCATCAGTAGCTTCCGCTAGCTCCAATTGGCTGCTTGAAGTCATATTAACGGTGAGATTCTCGAACATCGTTCCCACACTGACATCTGAGTCTCATTCAGAGGAAGAGGTAGAGCGTGATGGGATTGGTTTGTTATCTCTAGACTGAGCCGTTGTAGGCAGTGGAGGTGTTACGTATCCCAACCCCCTGCGTGTGTTATCATAGTAATTTGCCGGTTTCCCTTTTGGCACAAAATTACGCAGAAAATCACGTCTTCCTTTTTCAAAATTCAGGCCATTCCCACGCTGTAGGTTATACCCCATTTTCTTCATCATACGCTATGTTGATCGTGCATAAGGAAAAAATTGCGGGGTCTCTGAGCTTGAACTTGAATCTATGGCTGTAGACCTTTGGAGTTGAGCTCTATTGAATATTATTGGTGATTGACCCTTTTTGGACGGAGGAACCATTAGAACGGATCCTTCTATATATTCCACAAATGTTCTTGATGTACTTAATTTATGCAAGGGCATGTGTAGAGAGCTATCCGTAACAGATTCAAGCAATTCGACACTCATAGGATAATCAAAGAAAATATTATCATTAATTACCCATTCGTCCTCCTCTTCAAAGGATTTAAGTATGCTATAATTGGTTTGCCGACCAAAGTAGCTAGCGTGTCACCTTCAGACTCTGAATCTGCCTCATTGCCACTATCATCGTTGTCAGGCAATGAATCTTTTGACGTTTCACTGACTTCCTGATATAGGAGAGTATCAGTAAAGTAGTTTTTCACCCTTTGAATGGTTGCTTCTCGGCGAAGACAGTTCGTACTGTTGCATCATCTTCAACATATTTGAAGCACTGGTGCAGAGTGGAGGGACCAATCCAATTAGTGTGGATCCAAGGTCTCCCTAGTAACAAGTTGTATGACGTGTCAGTGTCAATGACGTAGCATGTCACCTCTGATTTCAGGCTCCCGATTCGGCAACGAAGTCGAATCTTTCTAAGTTGATGACTACTTTCTGTATTAAAATCGTATATTGTTGTAGTAGTTACAGACAACCTATATAGTGGTATGCCAAGGAAGTAGAGGAGCCTCTTGGGTATGATGCTAAGCACAGATCCTGGATCAACCTTTACTCTTTAATTGCATGTCGAACCGATGTATCCAGTGTAGTACAAAGGTCGATCGTGCTTATTATTCTAGAGAAGCATATCCTCAGCTGTGAAAGTAATAGTAGGTACTTTCGATTGTACATGATGACATTCATGACAAGAGGGCTGAGTGTCACCCCTAGGGATTTCTAGCATATGTGTCAGAAATGATTCTGAGTTAGTCAGTGCATCCCTAAGTGCTTCTCTTGTCTCTTTTGAGAGACGAAGGAGCTCGTGTATGGTGATACGAGCTGAGATATTAGCCAGCTGGGCCAATATGTCAAAGCGAAAAGGCATGTTAAGCCCTGGGCCTGAAGGCTTCTTCAGGACATGGTCAAAACGGACTTCTTTCTGCTTCTCTTTTCCTGTTATCGGGAGCGGAGCCGGTGTGGGTATTTGTACTGACGTCGTCTGCTGTTGTGTTTCATTAGTAACTTTCTTATACTGTTTTAAGTATGATTTTCTAGATCGAGTACCTATTGGCTGAGGTACATCACCCTGCGCTGTGCAAGCGTGCTTTTCCCCCTCAGAATTGCTAAGAGAAGCTGATGTGAGATTATCATCATCCGGCAAGATAGAGATAACATTGCAAGATTTGCCTTTTGACTTGGATTTCTTCGAATCCCATTGTTCGTCTTGGGCAAGGTCTGGGTGTATCACATAATTTTCCCTGTTTCCAATGTCAAGGGAATAAGACCTTTACTCTCTTGAGTTTTGACTGAAGGATGCTTTACTTCTAACCGTGCTTCAGGATTGGGAAGGTCCCATCAGGAACTATGACTTTTGAGGTTTTGCCGAACTCGTGGGTCATCATGTTTGCAGTGACTTTCTTTTGTTCTGATTTCAAAGTCAGAACTTCGGCGTTGACTAAGGCTTGAATTTTATCCTTGAGGATAAAGCACTTATCAGTAGGATGATGAACCATCCTATGAAAGAGGCAATAGTTGGGATCGTTCGTGCGTCCCACTTCATTAGGGCGCCGAACATCCGGCAGCTTCAATTTATTCCCTTTGTGAAGTAAATAGAATATTGCGACTACCTGTTGGTCTTTGAAGGAGTACTATTTCGGAGGAAACTTAGACTCCTGATTATTGAAGCCGCTCTTCTTGGCCTTCGAATGAACGTCCCCTAATAATTCAACGGATAAAGTCTATTTCCCTTTGGCTTGGGAGGACTGAGCCATGTCGCCATGCCCCTTATTATTCATACCCCATTTGCCTTTAGGGGTAGATGGTTCGAACTTCTTAGCTGACTTTTCAGCTATCTTAGCTTGTTCGACTAGTTCCTTACAGGTATGGGCTTTGACAGCCCCCATACGAATCTCCACTTGGTCCAGAAAGTTATGTCTGCATGTCTGCAAGAGCATGGGTAATGGCATCCCTACTGGGCACATCAAAGACAAGTTTCTGAACCGCTTAATGTAGTCACGGACAGATTTGCCCTTCCTCTGTACGGTAGAGAGGAGTTTGTCCATGGTTACCTCAGTGTCATCCTCGTAAAAACGAGAAAGAAATCGAGTTTCCAAGTCGATCTAAGAATTGATAGAGCCCGGAGGAAGGCTTCAGAACCAGTCGAATGCTACCCCCTTCAGGGTACCGATGAATAGTCTAGCCATAATAGCATCGTTATCTATAACATTACCGATCTAAGACCGGAAGTAATAGATGTGCTGGTTTGGCGAGCTCTTACCATCATACGTATGTAACGTTGGTGGCTTGAACTTTGGCGGGTATGGTACTGAATCCTATTCCAAGGGGTAAGGACGGACTGCCCCTACTTTCTTTAGCTCAACCCTCTGGGTTAGGGATGCAATCTGAGCTTAGATGCCTTTATCAGCATCCATAGAAGAACTTTTCTTTGACTTCTCAGTCTTGGGTTGTTCATCATTATGATGTTCTTCCTCATTATGATTATTCCCAGTATCATTATTATTCCGATTAGTGAGGAGTTGGGCGAGCATCTGTTGGATGTTATCTAAGGCTTCTTGTTGGGCCTTGGAGGTCTGCTCTTGAGCTTCCAACCATCGACGGAGGTCATCATTATCGTTATCAGCCATATGTACCGACATTCTATCTGTTCGTACCGAGCTGACTGTTGCCGAAGAGTCATACCCACAGTCTTCGTCCTCCTCATCAGACCATTGGAATAATCCTCTCATTGATTCTGGTGAGGTTACTGTAGTTGAGGAGGATGGCTGCTTATGACTGTAGGGTATTGCGACCCTAGATCTGGTGTTTCGGAAGACACCTTCTTCGTGCACCAAGAGTTGGCCTAAGCCCAGACTATAATCCGGATCTGGAGAACTGGAGGGATGAGAGTTAGCAGTATGCGGCGCTTGTCTGCCCCGACGCGGTTCTCGTCCCCTTCCGATCATATTGACGGATGCAGAGGGAAGATCTGGTAGATCTTGTGATACGCTCCTTTTGCGATGCTTCACAGGAGCTTGCACCGATAGTCGATCAAAAACTGACCGTTAGTTTGGAGGAGTGGCGGGGATTGGTCCTAGCAAGCAATGGGCTGAGTGGACCGTCACCAACTGACATCCCACTTGTTGATAACATGAGGGAGAAGTCTGGAGTGATTCTGACTTCCATTTGCTTGCTAAGAATTCTCGCAATTCGGACCCAGCCGAGTTTAAGCGACTCAGCGCAGAGCCTTGCGTTCAAGTAATTTTGACACCACCTTCTTGCTCGCAGGCTTTGAAAGCGAAACACAGGATGATGCATTGTTCTTCACATCACCGCGAAGTGATTGGCACTAGATAGTGCTTTAGTTCTAGCTGCACGGCTAAGAACTTTGGGAGCACCCTAAGGCGCTGAAGCTGTATAAGCGCCGCTATCAGCACCCAGGGACGATCTCTTAGCTCCGCTGTGAAGAGCGAGCTTTACACTCGATGAGCCGGGGAACGAAGCACGCTGTGGTGCTTTGTTCGCCGCCTCGTTGCAAAAGTGGTTAGCACTGCTAGGTGCTTTAGTTTCAGCTAGGTGGCTGGGAACTCCACGCATACCCTGAGGTACTAGCGCTATGCTTGCTAAACTATCAGTAGCTTCGCTCATGGGAGCGAGGTTGGCGCGAGGAGTTACTGCTCTTGAATTAGGCGAACGCATAGTTGCCGTTCTAGCCTCACGGCTAATAGTCTCGGCGAAGCAGGCAGACATTTTGCCTTTGTATTCGCGTGATAGGCGAGCCTGTGGCGTAGCTACGCCTGAAGCTTCACACGGAGTTTTCTGTTTTGGCCTCCACATCTGCTTTGGGAGGGGAGATTTAGGTTCGCAGGGAACCGGTTGGCATCGCACGAGGCTGAGAGGAGTTAGGAGGAGGCTCGTTCTGATTTCTGTTCCAAAACCTTGGCCATCGAGAGCTTCCTATGCTTCCATATGTGGAGCACTGGACTACCTTCAGAGAGTAGCTCTTCGAATTTTCCTTGATCGAAATGAATGACCAGGTTTTTGAAGGCAACAGGCTCAGGATTCTGACCTTCGCATTGCGACACTGTCTTTTTATTACGCCAGAAGACTGATTTCCCAAGTGGAGTCGCTATCTTGTTTTCCATTGATTTGCGAAAGGGAAAACTTACAAAAAAAAGTGTCAAGGAGCGAAATTACAAGTATTTCTTTGTAGGAAAAAAATTATAGATAGATCTCCTCTGAGATTTCTGGGAAAATGTGCCCGTAGGAATCTGATCAGCGCGCGACTACTTTATCCCTTTGACGATGCAATCGGTCAGATGATCGAACTGCCTTCTAATAAGACTCCCTTCTCGCTTGGTTCAGGGAATCAGATAACAGAGGATCGGTAGAGCCTTCTTACTGCTTCTCGAGCTGCCTCCGCTTGGGAATTCCTTCTCGCCTGGTTCCGAAAATTCCTTTAGAGGGTGGAAGATCTTAGGGTATTAGCACCCTGAATTTATCCTTATAGAATTAGAGAAGTAATTCTCTGTGTTCTTGGAAGTGAGAGAGTAGATCTCTAATCTCCTCTCTATCCTTAGCCGTCTCTCCTCCTCCTCCCTTGTCTGCCTCTGGTGGGCTATTTATAGGGAGAACAGGGATATAATTGTCCTGAAAATCTGAAAATAGATTGAGTCAATCTGTTTAATATCTGAAAAGTGGCATTGCCGCTAGGCTAGAATCAGCTTCTGCGAAGCTAAGGATAGCATATAGCACTAATCCCTTGATTTGCTCCGCTAAATGAGAGATACTCCCTTGATCCTCTTTAATTAATTGAGAGATCTCCCCTGATCTTCTTACCTGATTGGTGTGTGCCCAAAGGCCTATCACCCTAGTTTTGATGATGATCAACTCATGAAGTTATGTTTACTAATGATCTTGTGTTTAATTAGTGACAGATTCATTATCAAGATCTTAGTAGGTGCATAGCTCAACAAAGGATAAAATATCAAGATTTGAAACTAGCACGGTGTGACCCAAGGAGCTTTGGATCAAGCTTGGACCAAGTCAAGATGATGAGAAGACATCAAGGGAAGACTTCAAGATCAAGACTTGTGTCTAGGTATAAGATTTTATTTTTGTTTTAGAGTAAAATGTAAAGGATAGATAGTTGGTGGATTGATCAAGTATTATATCACACACACACTCTTGATAGAAATATTTTCATAAAAGATTTTTTAGTTTAGAAAAGATTTTTTCTTTGTGAGAAAATACATGTTTGGTTTTTGGTTTTCATGTTTACATATCTTTTGACCAAAATCAAGTTTAGAGCTTAATGCCAAAAACATAGATATTTTATTATGTTTGTGTAGTGGATCATATCCATACACACTATACCTTTAAAAGTATATCTTGTTTTTGTATTTGATGAAGATTTGGAAAAACATGTTTTGGAAAATACAGTTTTTATCATGAGCCAAATATTTTCTAGTTACAAAAATAGTCCAATCTTTTATAACATGTCTTGATTTTGTGCAAGCATGTTTGATTATCAAAGTATATTGGTTAAACTATTTTTGTAGATTTTTATGTATTTTATGGGATTTTATTTGAGCCAAAAAGACTAACTTTTTAATCCCAGAAAACTGTTTCAGGCTTCGTATAAGTCGACTTGCTTCCCTATATAGTCGACTAATACTGGAGTCGGCCGACCGGACCGGTCAACCGACGTGCATAGACGTGCACGCCTTTGTGTACTGGAGGACGGCCGACCGTGCCGGTCGACCGCTCCAGAGAGCAGAGCTCTCTGGAAAGTTCGGCCGACCGCACGGGTCGACCGACAGAGAGTTGGACTCTCAGCTCCAGTGGGTCGGTCGACCCAGGCGGTCGACCGTGGCTCCAACGGTCAGAAATCCGACCGTTGGTGGTCGACCGCCCCGGTCGACTGGCAGTTCTGACAAAGCCCCAACGGCTAGTTTTTGACAGCCTATATATTTGGGGGTTTGTGGACTGTTTTTACACAAGATTTGGAGAAGTTTTTAGAGCCAATTTTTCCCACTCTTTTCAGAAGTTTTTCTCCACAAATAGAGAGCAAATATTTCCTATCTAAAGGGAAGTTTTATCAAGAGTGTTTAAAAGAAAGTCTTTGAGTTTTCCTCCACCTTTCACATCCTTGTTTTCTCACACCAACACTTGAGCATCCATTGATCTATCTACCCTATAGGGAGTGTTATTGTGAGAGGATTTTAGGTGATCAAGAGTTGTGATCACCAAAGTTCTACTTTGTTCTTTGAGGAGACGGGCAAGTGTGCTCGTGATTGTTTCGGGTCCTAGTGTGGACTTGGTGTTTCGGGTTCGGGTGCGAACTCTGTGTTTGAGGTGCGGCCTCGGCGAGCTAGTGAGCTTGCGGTGTGTACGGGACTAGAGAGTCCGAGGGCTTGTAGGTGTTGCGGCACCGAGGAGAGATCCAGTGGGATCTTGCATAGTGAAAATCCTTCGTGTGTCGAAGGCGGGGATGTAGAGCAAGTGTGCTCGAACCTCGAAACATACCCTTGTGTTTGCGATTGCTCACTCTCTCTCTCTTTGTCTCTTTTATATCTTGCATTCAATTATTGTCTATCTTTATATGCATGATATACTTGTGTGCTTAAATTGATATACTTGCTTGGGTTTGTTTGCTAACACTTGTATTCAACCAAGAGAGCCAACGCGGCACCTCAACCCATTCAAGGGGAATCTAGAGGAGTTTGTCCAGAGCCCTTCACGGGGAATTCGGCAACACTCTTTTGTTATACATAGTGTTTAGTGTAAAAAGTTTCAATTAGGTCATAAATGCTTTTAGCTTCCGCAGTATTTGCATCATTCATCTTTAAGTGACCTTTAGATTAGCCATCACCTATTCACCCCCCTCTAGGTAAACCTTCAATTGGTATCAGAGCTTGGTACTCTGATTTGGGTCTAACAATCTAGAGTTAAAGATCCTCATTTTTAGGCTAATCACAATATTTGTACACACACCATGGAGTTCATGTCACCACCCACCTTTGACATTCTTAACATCCAAATTTGGAAGGTTAAGATGTCTTTGTACCTCAAGGCCCTAGGCATTCATGTTTATCTTGCCACTACTAATAATGCATATTGTTTAGATGGTAAGAATTTTGAGGCTAATGCAAAAGCCCTTCATGCCTTAAAGTCAACCCTAAATGATGATTATTTATCTAGGGTTTCTAACTTTGATTTGGCTTTTGTAGTTTGGAACACCCTCCTTTCCCTTGACGAAAATGATCAATACTATGCGGGGAGTGATTCGGACGTTGGAAGCGACACCTCCAACGTGTGCTATATGGTCCAAGGGGATAACCCCCTTGAGGTAACTACCGAATCCGAGGATGAGGATAATAACATGTCATATGATGAGCTATCTACTTTTTGTCAACTATTGCTTGAGAAATATGACATGATTAAAAAGGAAAATAAAAATTTGAAAAAGAACATTGATTGCATGCATGTAGAACATGATACATTTAGAAGTAACATTGCATGTTTAGAAAAAGAAAATGAAACTTTGAAAAATGAGAATATTTTCTTGATGTCTAAATTGAATGATTTATGTGAAGGAAATATGATTTTGAAAGATAAAATTGCTTTGGTGGAAAAACAAAAAGAAATCGTTTTTCAAGAAAATAAGTCTTTAAAGAAGAAAATTTTTGAAAAAGAAAAAGAAAAAGAAAAAGTTTCTAAAAAGAAGAAAATGACTCTTTATCTCACATGTCTTTACATGCTACTATTGATGATAGTGAGATTAAGAATTTGAAAAATAAAATTGATTGTTTGAGCTCAACCTTGAGCTCTTGTGCATTTAATCACAATTGATTGGAGTCTTTGTTTTCAAAGAAACAAACTCCACATGTTCATGCACTTCATCATAACCATGCATTTGCTTATGTTGCACAACATGATCACACTCCTACACATAAGCATACTAAGGTGTACAAATGTACACATTGTGGCCGCAAAGGCCATTTAGCAAAATTTTGTTTTGATAAGTTGCATGTTTCAAATTTTGCTAATCATAAAAATGTTTGGGTGCCTTACAAAGCTAACCCCCAAGGACCCAAGAAAAAATGGGTACCAAAACTCCCACCCCATGTTTTTGATGTAGGTGAGGGATCTCTCAAGACGTGAGAGATTTGGTGCCTTGTGGTGGATGCAATGGACTTTATGGACACATCTTAGACGCATCGCTATCAAGGAAGTTTTGGTGGGACAACCACCATGTTTGGAGTTTTGGAGTTGGTAACAATCTCTAAACTCGTATTTTATTTATTTACATGCTTATTCATTTGATATCATATAGCATGTTCATGTTTTATGTATTTTTGTGCTTCATGTGGTAAAAACATGCTTAGATGTAGTTTTTATCAAAACTTGTATTATACATGTACAAATAGTGAGTTACACGTGACCTACATATGTTTGCACTTCATGCTCATTTGTACCCACTATATGCATATGTATAAACTAGTTTTGATGATTCTCATTTATACTTGTTTTGTCAATTTTCGTGTTTTACTTCATGTATATGTATCTTTTATTCAAATCTAATAAATATACATGTATACCCGTGAGTCTCTTGCCTTCATGCAATACATTTGATAGACTCTTTTATGTTTGGGATATGTATGTGTATTGTTAGGATTGGATAAATCATACATATGCCTAGAAGTGTATTATTTTTAAGAAAAATAAATTTTCATGTTTTATAAAATGTTATTCATCTTTTTGAGCTTCAATGACCATTTTCATGAAAATGCCATTTACATAACCTTTGAACACTCATCTTTTACTTTTCAAGATAATTTTGAGCTTTATGGAATATGAGTGCTTGAACTTTTATGTACTTAGCATGATTCATGAAATACATATGCTTTGATTTCATGTTTTTGAAGGATCTTTAACTAGTTTTTCAAAAATTATTTTAACTAGTTAATTGTTCTTCATTTGGTAGAGTTCTTCAAACAAAACTTATTTTTCAAATCTATTTTTGAAAACCCCTACCTTCTATGGGAGGATGGATGGGCGATTATGCCTTGTATGCTTCATTGAAAATCTTTTACCTTGTGCATATCAAGGGATGGTAGGTTATGAGATATACACTTGATCTTTTTGTTATGTCAATTGGTATCATTGAATCGTTTCAATTGGTATCAATATGAACTTATTTGTATATACTCATATTTTGTTTCTTATATATGTATGTATAAATTTCACTTGGTATATTCATTTTCATACATATATATGAGTTTCATGTGCTTAACTTTCAATTGGTTTACATTTTTTAAAAAAAACACAAAGTTTATGATGAAAAATAAAATTTTTTGATCATTATGTTTACTATTGGTATCAATATGCTTCAACTTCATATTTGTTAAATTTCAATTGGTATCAATATGATAATGATTATTGATCAATTTGGTATCTTAAAAATTTGTTTATTTTACAAAAGCTCTGATACCTTTCAAAATTTTGTTTAAGAAAAATTAAAAAAAAACATTTTGTTGATATGTTTGATTTTACCCCTTATTGATCTCTTTGTTTATGACAAAAAGGGAGAGAAAAATTTGTTTGATTTGTTTTTACTTTGAACCCTTTGTTGATGATTGACAAAAAGGGGGAGAAGTATTTGAGTTTATATGCATGTTTTCATTGCTTAAGGGAGAAGTATATTGTCTTCCTTGTTATTTATGCATATATATTTTGTTTTGCAAATAGGAGAAAAAGATTTTGTGATTTTGTTTTATGCTTGGTTAGCATGTTTACTCCTACATTTGCATACATGTTTATGAGCTTCATTGCATATATTTATTATTTTGTGTTATGCATGAGTTAAGGGGGAGCTTCTTTGAAGCTTTACTTTAAGCTTTACTTTAATCCATGCATATATAACCTCATGAGTTTTGTCATCATCAAAAAGGGGGAGATTGTTGGCCCAAAGGCCTATCACCCTAGTTTTGATGATGATCAACTCATGAAGTTATGTTTACTAATGATCTTGTGTTAATTAGTGACAGATTCATTATCAAGATCTTAGTAGGTGCATAGCTCAACAAAGGATAAAATATCAAGATTTGGAGCTAGCACGGTGTGACCCAAGGAGCTTTTGGATCAAGCTTGGACCAAGTCAAGATGATGAGAAGACTTCAAGGGAAGACTTCAAGATCAAGACTTGTGTCTAGTTATAAGATTTTGTTTTTGTTTTAGAGTAAAATGTAAAGGATAGATAGTTAGTGGATTGCTCAAGTATTATATCACACACACACCCTTGATAGAATGTTTTCATAAAAGATTTTTTAGTTTAGAAAAGATTTTTTCTTTGTGAGAAAATACATGTTTGGTTTTTGTTTTCATGTTTACATATCTTTTGACCAAAATTAAGTTTAGAGCTTAATGCCAAAAACATAGATATTTCATTATGTTTGTGTAGTGGATCATATCCATACACACTATGCCTTTTAAAGTATATCTTGTTTTTGTATTTGATGATGATTTGGAAAAACATGTTTTGGAAAATACAGTTTTTATCATGAGCCAAATATTTTCTAGTTACAAAAATAGTCCAATCTTTTATAACATGCCTTGATTTTGTGCAAGCATGTTTGATTATCAAAGTATATTGGTTAAACTATTTTTGTAGATTTTTATGTATTTTATGGGATTTTATTTGAGCCAAAAAGACTAACTTTTTAATCCCAGAAAACTGTTTCAGGCTTCGTATAAGTCGACTTGCTTCCCTATATAGTCGACTAATACTGGAGTCGGCCGACCGGACTGGTCGACCGACGTGCACAGACGTGCACGCCTTTGTGTACTGGAGGACGGTCGACCGTGCCGGTCGACCGCTCCAGAGAGCAGAGCTCTCTGGAAAGTTCGGCCGACCGCACGGGTCGACCGACAGAGAGTTGGACTCTCAGCTCCAGTGGGTCGGTCGACCCAGGCGATCGACCGTGGCTCCAACGGTCAGAAATCCGACCGTTGGCGGTCGACCGCCCCGGTCGACCGGCAGTTCTGACAAAGCCCCAACGGCTAGTTTTTGACAGCCTATATATTTGGGGGTTTGTGGACTGTTTTAACACAAGATTTGGAGAAGTTTTTAGAGCCAATTTTTCTCACTCTTTTCAGAAGTTTTTCTCCACAAAATAGAGAGCAATATTTCCTATCTAAAGGGAAGTTTTATCAAGAGTGTTTAAAAGAAAGTCTTTGAGTTTTCCTCCACCTTTCACATCCTTGTTTTCTCACACCAACACTTGAGCATCCATTGATCTATCTACCCTATAGGGAGTGTTATTGTGAGAGGATTTTAGGTGATCAAGAGTTGTGATCACCAAAGTTCTACTTTGTTCTTTGAGGAGACGGGCAAGTGTGCTTGTGATTGTTTCGGGTCCTAGTGTGGACTTGGTGTTTCGGGTTCGGGTGCGAACTCCGTGTTTGAGGTGCGGCCTCGGCGAGCTAGTGAGCTTGCGGTATGTACGGGACTAGAGAGTCCGAGGGCTTGTAGGTGTTGCGGCACTGAGGAGAGATCCAGTGGGATCTTGCATAGTGAAAATTCTTCGTGTGTCGAAGGCGGGATGTAGAGCAAGTGTGCTCGAACCTCGAAACATACCCTTGTGTTTGCGATTGCTCTCTCTCTCTCTCTCTTTGTCTCTTTTATATCTTGCATTCAATTATTGTCTATCTTTATATGCATGATATACTTGTGTGCTTAAATTGATATACTTGCTTGGGTTTGTTTGCTAACACTTGTATTCAACCAAGAGAGCCAACGCGGCACCTCAACCCATTCAAGGGGAATCTAGAGGAGTTTGTCCAGAGCCCTTCATGGAGAATTCGGCAACACTCTTGTGTTATACATAGTGTTTAGTGTAAAAAGTTTTAATTAGGTCATAATTGCTTTTAGCTTCCGCAGTATTTGCATCATTCATCTTTAAGTGACCTTTAGATTAGCCATCACCTATTCACCCCCACTCTAGGTGAACCTTCAATTGGCTCATAGCAGGTAACAGCCAAATTTGATTTCAATCAACATGATCTCATCTGGAGATTTGCTTAGTCAAAATAACTATAAAGGACTTGCAGCAGCGTCGTTGCGTTGAGTGATAGGTAGTCAAAAGTGCATATTTATCATCATATTTTCCTACTTATTCTTTTGTAAAGCACTGCTACGTAACATTTTATTGTTTAATGTTGTGCGCCTTGAGTAATTAAAGAATAAATAAATGAAGCCCAATTAAAGTCCAAAAGCCCAAAAAGTCCACAAGCCCACATGCATAATTAATTTTAGTAATTTAGAAGCTTCTATGTTATCTAACTTAATCTAAACATGGATTTTAAATTATTAATTTAAAATCTAGGGGAGGAAGAGGAAGGATAAAAATAGAACTCCTAATTGCTAAAGAGAAGGATAAAGTGGGACTCTTGCTATTCAAATCTAGAGGAGGAGAAAGATAGAACAAGATGAATCATCATTCTAATTAAAGATAGAGATGGACTTTCATTTGAATCAGGTTGCTTGCACTACAAGATGAAGATAAAGGAGAGAAATTCTGAATTTAATTAGGATTCAGACTGGACACCCTTTAGTATTTCAATCATAACTTTCTCTACAGAAACTCATATTGATGATTTAAGATGCTCTAGAAAGACAACTTGAAGGACTATAACTCTTATGTTGATCAAACTTTTCAATTCAGTCAGATGATAAGTCATATTCAGCGATCAACATGATAACAAGTTGCAGGACAGAATTGAACTTCTACGGATAAGTCAAAACAAGTTTGGAGATAAAAAGAGAATTCAAATTCAGAAATATTTTGCTCCTCCTATCTTCATACGCTTCTTATCTCTCTGGTTTTCTCCTATAAATACTCCTGCATAGCAACATAGGAAGAGCAGATCTCAGAAACTCAAGTTTAGGGTTTCTTTTAGATCCTCTTTCTTTCCAAATTTACTTGTATTTTTCTAGTTTTTTTTTTTTTTTACTTTGAAGAAGAGTTGAAGAAGGGAGAAGGCTTTATACTGAGTTGGTGATAGATTCAATAAAGGTCATTATTCTTTTTCAATCCCTTTGCTATTTTAATTTGTGTCTCTTTTATTCTAATTTCATCTCTTTTATGCAATCTTTAAATACCATGCTAAATTTCATTATAATTATGTGAAACTAATTCCTTAGTAGCTTGCTAATCTCTCCACCAACTAAAACCTAGATCTATAAAGATAAATTGATTATTTCATTATAATTATGTGTAACTAATTCCTTAGTAGCTTGCTAATCTTTCCACCAACTAAAACCTAGATCTATAAAGATAAATTGATTGAACTCTATGCATGTTAAAAACCCTAGGTTAAGTAAATAATAATTCTTAAAGATTAGTTATGAATTGAGTTAAAATAGGTTTAGGGTATACTATTTAATAATTATTCTTAGTTTATACTTAGATGCTTTGATGGTTTAACATTAAGTTAAAACTACTTTTCTTAAACTATACTTTGGGACTTTGATAAACCAATGCTTAGTTTTATCTAGTGTACTGCCAAAAGCTTTTAATCTCTTTCTTACTTTTCTTTCTTGGATTTGAAGCAATAATCTAGGGTTAATCTTTATAGGTTCAACATGATATTTATTCTTGATAGACTAGTGTTTGGTTGTGGTAGATGATTAGTTGGCTATGCTTATTCTTTATATTTAAATCTATTTCTTACAATCAATATCTCTTTTTTTCAAGCTAACTGTTAGAGAATCGTTCCGAAAAGATTCTATCGCATTCCTCCCTATGGATTCGACCCGCATAGCCCTCACTATCGCGGATATATTATGGAAGACAGAGACACGCATCCATTCAGATAACATCCTTCTAACCCTTAAACTATATCTCTGTTTTTCTTCAATCAAAATTTTGGCGCCGTTACCGGGAGGGAATGGTGCGATATTCTCCTAAAAAAAACTAACTATTTATTTATTTTTTTCTGTTTATAGGATCTGATAATAGGAAAAATAGCTGCAGCTAAGAACATATAGCAACTCTGTGCCTCTACCCCAGAAGGCAGAGCAGCAGAGCCTACTATCCAGCCATGCAAATGTGGCCATAGCCGCGTTTCCGCGGCAGTAGTAGTGAACTACTGACTGAGATTTTGCAAGTTGCTACAAATTGCAAAGTCCTATTTATTGCTTTAATATATTTCTCTGTGATCACCCTGTATACTGCTAATTAATTAACAGTAATCTATTAGTTGACTAATTAAAAAAATTAGACTCTTGCATCATAGTCACGTGTCTATTTAAATTTCTTAATTTATGTTAAAGAGTGCTGGCAACAAAGTACGTTTGCATTGCATATAGACTAGGAAGCAACCTTGGCTGATTTACTGCTTTTGAGTGAATACTAGTCTATTGTTTTACACGTGCACTAAATCACTTTAAGGGCATGACCCATAAATAACATAAGGTGGGGATTTCATCACCCTTCCTTGACCCACAAATTATCTCAGTCGCTCTCAGAACCCTAACCCTAAAATAAAAATTGCCTCGACACTGGCCTTAGGTTAACTCGGACTCATTCGGAGATTGGCTGAAGGAGAAAGTTATTCAAAATTAACTCTCGCCAAATCGGAGTCTAGAAAGGGGATTAAGGGCCGAAAGCCTGAAGGTTGGTGGTTACTTAATTAAGGAACATCTTTGACGGATAACCTCCCACCAACCTTGCCACCTACCTGGCCGATTAACTTGTGGTTAAGGTCGGCAATATACCTCCTAAAGACAGTTTAAAGTTAGGAGTCGTCTAGGTCCAGGTTTACCCTAACTTAGATTAGATATTTTTTTTCTTTTTTCTTTTTATTTGTTTGCTTATTTGTTTTTCTTTTTTTTGTGTGATATGGTTTATAACAACAATTTTTTCAATTTTAATGGTAATCCATATTACACTCTGACCTTTTTTTCAGATATTACTAACCCAGCATAGCATAACTTTAACCAACCTAGTGTGTCAGAGTGGTCTTATCCGAATCAATATAACCCATGCCCCCATCTTATGACCATAATTTTCAAAACAATTTCAATTCTTCACAGAGTCAATGGGGATTCACCTCTCCCAAGTCCAATTTTCAACCAACTTGTCCTCCTTATACCTTGTCCACAATATTTTCAAGAATCATACTCAGTTCCACCAGATCAAAATAGAAAACCATCAATCTTGAAAATGAGTATGCATGACTCCAAGCAACAATCACAAAATGAAAAATCATCAATCTTGAAAATGAGTATGCGTGAATCCAAGCAACAATCACAAAATCTGACGGACTCACAATTTCATCACAAATTTCACAACAACACTTCATCTTTTCAAGTCCAATCACAACAAAATGATGAACCAATTGACTATGAAAAGATGCTTGAAGCCATGACTCATGCTAAAATTGCTCGTAATCATGACATAGATTTAATGATTCAAACTCTCTATTCTCACCGTTTGACCATTTCTGATGTCGCTAACCATTCTGTTAGAGCTGAAAAGTCATCTTATTTTGGAAAACAAGATTCCATTTCAGTACAATCATTTGAACTTGCCCAAACTCCAAATTTCGAAAATGATATTGACAGTTTGGCAAGTTATTCATTTCCTGAAATAGAACTTGAGAATGAATATGATCCTGAATCTCAACTTAATGATTGAATTCTACTTCCTGATTTAATAATGACTCCGGTGTCTTCACCTGATTTCAATCTTTTTCTTGAGTCAACATTGGATCCTGTGTCAATTCATAATGAAATTGAATCGCCCATCTTTGATGATCATCATATTGAACTTGACCAATTTCATACTTTTGAAAGTCCCATTGACAAATTGGCAAGTTCTCATTTTTATGAAATTGAACTCAATGAGAAATGTGACCTAGATTCTCAAATTTGTGATCCAGTTCAAATTCCCGAATCAATATTGACTCCTATTTTGTTACCCGATTTGAGTAATATTTTAGAGTCAGTTTTGATTCCCACACCTATTATTCTTGAACTTGAATCACCAATATTAAGTCACATTCCATTGTGGGAAAATGATTGTGGACTTGAGTTTCAACTTCTTGATTTGGACCCACTTTCTGAACCAATCTCAACTCCGGAGCCTTTACTTGATTTAAGTTACTTTCCTGAATCGGTATTAGTTTCCGTACTTCCTGAGTCCAAATTAATCATTTCATCTTTTCACACTCCATTTTGGGACAAGACGGTTGACAAAATTGACTCCGAATTTAATTATGAAATTTTAAAATTAGATGGGGTTAAATTTTTAATAAAAATGGTTCATATATACATTATTTTAGTGAGTTATATAAGAGAGATTTCTGGTAGGTTCCTCAGAACTCCACGAAAATTCGATTGAGTCGCATTTCGTGGACCAATCAGACCACCACCGGAACCACCACCTTAAGGTAATATTTTCCTTCCCTTTCTTCTTTTTTATGCATCTATGCATTAATTCATACATTGAGAATAATGCATGAGATAGGTGTGGGGGAGAATTTACTAACATACTAACATAGGTAGATACTAACAAACAAATTTTTTTAAAAAAAACTTTTTGAAAAAGAAAACAATATTTTGACTTATCTTTTGAAAGAAATCTAAGTTAATCTTAAAAATTAGGAAAATCATGATTAGGAATTCTAAAAACTTGGTCGAAATAAAATAAATTGTTGGATTTTTTTTAGGTATAGGAGAAAAAATTGAATAATTAATTAGTCTTGATTTTTACCTTAATGAAATGTGCATACCTAATACACTTACACATCTAGGATTCTAAGATAAAGACTCTTGTGCCTTATAAAAAATATATATATAATAATATAAATAAAAAATTCACTAATTAAGCTGGATACATATGCCTCAAGAAGCATAAGTATTCACGCCTAAAGGTGATTTAATAAATAAAGTCCTTAGTTTTGTGGCCTAGTTCACTCGAATCCTTAAGTCCGTGGGGTGTTTTCTCACCCGGTGCCCTAAAACCAACCAGTTTGGGAGCCACCCTCGCTACATGGGTGGATTAGAAAGCTTAAGAAAACTAAGAATTATTATCTATATATGTACTAACACATCTAATAGTCAATTAGTTAGGTATGAGGGCATCAAGAAGCCTTGATACTTATACCAAAGAAAATTAGATGAGTTATACATATTAAAAATATATATATATATAG
Source organism: Agave tequilana (assembly GCA_038442645.1). Classification (NCBI taxonomy): domain Eukaryota; kingdom Viridiplantae; phylum Streptophyta; class Magnoliopsida; order Asparagales; family Asparagaceae; genus Agave; species Agave tequilana. The sequence goes on along the minus strand of JAVJIF010014598.1, from coordinate 12,314 downwards.
ATAAATATATATATATATATATAAATATATATATAATAAAGAGGCATGGGAGTCCAAGTTAAAGAATCCCTAGTAAAGATTCATACTCACAAGGATGCATATGACTTAGGGTAACAAAAGAGACTATATAAAAATTCAATTTTAATCCTTACCTAAAATTGATAACAAATTATTGTATAATGACTAAGTTCAAGAATGAATAAAATGATAATCCTAAAACTTATAGATTGCTTAGTTTATTCAAATATATTTTAAATATTTCTCTCCTTTTTCAAAATAAAAAAATTATTAATCACTAACATTGTCTTTTTCTTTATAAATTTTGTGTGTGTAATCCGCTGAAAACCCTCACGAGACAACACTCGTCCTCTAGGGGTAACCTAGGAGTTTAACGGGTTATTGCACGTGCTAAGTGCAATCGTAATTCCTACGAAAGTGAGTTAGGATAGGTTAGTTTTTCTTTTCTTTTCCTTTTTCTTTATTTTTACTCGAGGACAAGCAAAAAGATAAGTGTGGGGGTGTGATAGGTAGTCAAAAGTGTATATTTATCATCATATTTATCATCATATTTCCCTACTTATTCTTTTATAAAGCACTGCTACATAACGTTTTATTATTTAATATTGTGCAGGTCTTGAGTAATTAAAGAATAAATAAATGAAGCCCAATTAAAGCCCAAAAGCCCAAAAAAAGTACACAAGCCCACATGCATAATTAATTGTAGTAATTTAGAAGCTTCTATGTTATCTAACTAAATCTAAACTTAGATTTTAAATTATTAATTTAAAATCTAGGGGAGGAAAAAGAAGGATAAAAATAGAACTCCTAATTGCTAAAGAGAAGGATAAAGTGGGACTCTTGCTATTCAAATCTAGAGGAGGAGAAAGATAGAACAAGATGAATCATCATTCTAATTAAATATAGAGATGGACTTCTATTTGAAGCAGGCTGCTTGCACTACAAAATGAAGATAAAGGAGAGAAAATCTGAATTTAATTCGGATTCAGACTGGACACACTTTAGTATTTCAATCATAACTTTCTCTATAGAAACTCATATTTGATGATTTAAGGTACTCCAGAAAGACAACTTGAAGGACTATAACTCTTATGTTGATCAAACGTTTCATTTCAGTCAGATGATAAGTCATATTCAGCGATCAACATGATAACAACTTGCAGGACAGAATTGAACCTCTACGGATAAGTCAAAATAAGTTTGGAGATAAAAGGAGAATTCAAATTCAGAAATATTTTGCTCCTCCTATCTTTATACGCTTCTTATCCCTCTGGTTTTCTCCTATAAATACCCCTGCATAGCAACAGAGGAAGAGCAGATCTCAGAAGCTCAAGTCTAGGGTTTCTTTTAGATCCTCTTTCTTTCTAAATTTACTTGTATTTTTCTAGTTTTTATTTTTTTTTACTTTGAAGAAGAGTTGAAGAAAGGAGAAGGCTTTGTACTTCATTATTCTTTTTTAATCTCTTTACTATTTTAATTTGTGTCCCTTTTATTCTACTTTCATCTCTTTTATGCAATCTTTAAATACCATGCTAAATTCCATTATAATTATGTGTAACTAATTCCTTAGTAGCTTGCTAATCTCTCTACCAATTAAAACCTAGATCTATGAAGATAAATTGATTGAACTCTATGCATGTTAAAAATCCTAGGGTAAGTAAATAATAATTCTTGAAGATTAGTCATGAATTGAGTTAAACTAGGTTTAGGGTATACTATTTAATAATTATTCTTGGTTTATACTTAGATGCTTTGATGGTTTAACGTTAAGTTAAAACTGCTTTTCTTAAACTATACTTTGGGACTTTGATAAACCAATGCTTAGTTTTATCTAGTGTACTGCCAAAAGCTTTTAATCTCTTTCTTACTTTTCTTTCTTGGATTTGAAGCAATAATCTAGGGTTAATCTTTATAGGTTCAACATGATATTTATTCTCTATAGACTAGTGTTTGGTTGTGGTAGATGATTAGTTGGTTAGCTTATTCTTTATACTTAAATCTATTTCTTACAATCAATATCTCTTTTTTCCAAGCTAACTGTTAGAGAAAATCGTTCCGAAAAGCTTCTATCGCATTCCTCCCTGTGAATTCGACCCGCATAGCCCTTACTACTGCGGATATATTGTGAAAGACAGAGACACGCATCCATTCAGATAACATCCTTCTAACCCTTAAACTATATCTCTGTTTTTCCTTAATCATTGAGCTCATAGCGGAGCTGGGAGAAGATTCTGGCGAAGCTAGAAGAAAGCTCTCAGCGGAGCTAGATAAAACTTGTGGCGAAGATACCAGTCAACCTTTTGCGTGACTGCGTGGAGTTTCGAGCGAAGCTAACTTTCTGCGGAGCTAACTTAGCATTTTCAGGCGAAGCTGTAAGTTAGCACGCAGCGAGGCTACGAAGGAGCTTCCTGCAATGCTAAGCAACTTTGGTTTCTCTTGTGAGACTTATCTCGTGGGTTCGTGCGAGACTAAGTGTTGAGCTAACTTAGTGTCTCTGGACCTGCTTGGGCCTTCTCACGAGTTTCTTAAGGACGATCTTGGCTTACTGTCTACTTCACTAGATTAGTAGAGTCCAAGTTACTGATTCGTCCCTTTGAGATGGGTGAAGAACTGGTTGTCGGCTTGTCTGCCACTTGTCTTTTGTAGATGCAACAAGTTAGACATTATTCAGGCCAGTTAGGAATCTTGTCTTTTTAGAGTGTCAACAGGGATTAGATGAGGTGGATGCTTGAGTGTGGTTGTGCTGAATGGGTTTAGATGGTGCTAACACTTGATTATCAACTTTCTTTCCCGATCTCAATGTATAAACAATATTATATTGATTCAATGATTGATCCTCAGCCAAATGAGCTTGTTGAGAATTCCTAGGATTCATTATTGGCTGACTAGACAATGTACCGTTTTATCTCTCATTCTGTGGATTGGCTAATTGGCTCATTTGAACCTCTAGCCTCTATATAGTCTGTATGAGAGAATCTTGGTTCTTCATGTACCTTTCCATATTTCTCTCAAAGTCAGTCATTCTCCTTTCTAGTTAAGGATTCTGAAAGGAAGATTATGGAGCTTGGTTGGGAAAGTTTTGTTGATAGTTTGAAAATTTGGGCGGATGGTTGGGAGAATAATGATGGTAATTAGAAAAGCAGGGTTGATGATTAGAAAAATTATTGGAATGATGGAAGTGGCTTGCATGGTTTGACCGTGAGTGATCAATATTGTTTTGGCTCCATGAGAAATTCGGGTGATTTCTCCAGCCAGGATTGTACGTTGGTTTGTAAGGGTTAGTGTTCAGCCTTGAAAAGGTCGCATTCATCAGTTCTGAAAAGTGTTGTTGAGCTTGAAACACAGAACACTCCTCAAACACATGATTCATGGCTTGACAGTAAGTACAGCCCGGAGTTGAAAATTGGTTTGGGCTGACTTGATTGATTGGACTTGGTTCCTTAGTTTCTAAAGCTTCAGTCTTCTCGCTAGGTTTACAATTCTAGCCTCGTTAGTTATGAATGATTCAATTGAATGGAGACCTCTTTTTGAAAAGATGGAGTTTAAATTCCTAGAGCTTTCACTATTTGGTTCCTCATATAAATCTCATCATTCATTTTCATCCTTCTTTAAGAATCCCCCTTGGCACATGATTTCTAAGAGGGTGTCGGTAGAGTAGTCTAAACTGTCATAAAGAATTTAACATTTTCGCCATTTCTCTATTCTATGATGAGGATATTGGACAAGGAGGTCTTTGAAGCGTTCAAAGTACCTCCAAAACGGTTCACTAAGTTCTTACTTGAATTGCATGATGTTCTTCCTAATGAGAGCGGTCTTATGAATTGGATAGAATTTCTTCAAGAAGACCTTGATGAAATCATCCCAGGATGTGATAGAGCCGACCGCTAAGTTATAGAGCCATTTCTTGGTTAAGTCCTTAAGAGCGAATGGGATAAATGTCAACCTAATAGCATCATCTAAAAGGTATGAGATTTTCATCATTAAGCATACTTCCTCAAACCCCCTTATGAAGAAATAAGCATTTTTGGACTCTAAACCATGAAACTTGGGGAGTGTGTTAATGAACTGAGGTTTGAGCTCAAAATTGTATTCACCAACCGATGGAAGTTGGATGCAAGATGGAAGTATAGTTTTAATGGGATAGAACCTATCTTGCAAAGATGCCAGTTGAGCCATAACCGGATCTGGTCTTGGTTCAAACTTGGATGGTGATGTGTTTCTAGTTAACCTAGATGAATTAGGGTCTCCTGACCACACTTGCATACACAAACACAATCACAAACAAGTTCATCAATAGTCAACAAGAGGAATCAATCAAGCCTAGTCTAAGATAACCTTGACCTAGACAACTCCTAACTGGTTGATTGTCCACAGGAGGTATAATGCGGACTTTGACCACAAGCTAATTAGCCAGGTCAAGGCAAGATTGGTAGAGTTATTCGCCTAATTAAGTCAAGCCACTAACCTTCGGGGTTTCGCCCCTTAATCCCTGTCCTTAAATACTGTTTTGGCAAGAGTCAATTCTAACACTTTTCCCCTTAAGATAATCTCCTAATGAGTTCGAGATGTCCCTAAGGCCAACATCTGTCAGATTTTAAATTAGGCTTAGGTTGTGCGTGCTTGGAGATGGTTTGTGGGTTAAGAAAGTGTAATGACTTCCCACCTTATCATGATTTGGGTTTTGCCCTTAAGATTTATTGTGTAAAGTGTACAAGATATAGAAAAGTAACATTCACAAGCAAATATCACCCAGGAATGTTTCCTAAACTATATGCTATGCATACGTACCTTATCTCTAGCTATCTTCAATAGTAATCGTAAAAGAAACGTAATTAGACAAATGCATAGAATGTAAGTCTAAACGTTTTTTAAGTAATTAGCAATCAATCAGATTACTGCTGGATTAAAAGTAGGGAGTGTGAATATCAGATATAGCAGAAATAACACACAAAAACTGTATTTTTGCAAAGCAATATGTCTTGCAAAAAAGAGTTTTTAGTAGTCCCAAAAATTTCAAGCTTTTGCGCTGCAATTTCTTGAAATTCTATTTTCTATTTTCGAGAGTAGGGGTACAGAATAGTAAGTTTTCTCCTGCAAAGCTTGAGCGCTAAATCTGATTCCTTGACGACCTTGAAACAAGACACCAAACTTGTTAGAAAACAATTACATCATTCCCTCCCCGGCGACGCCAAAAATTGATTGTAAATGAAAGCAGTGAGAATTACTGTCTAACTTTAGGTTAACGGGTCGTGTCCACGAGGAGGAATGCGATAGAACCTTTTCGATGGATTGTTAAATAACAAAGAATGGTGTTGGTGTTTTTCTTTCTTTTTTTTTATATTGAAAAAGAGAATGGAGAGTGAGGGAATAATTAAAAGAAAAATTGAAAACTTAAAGAAGGCTTTGAAAAAGGTGATCTTTAAAAAGTATTGAAGATTATTTGGCTGTTTTTAATATAAGAAAAAGATCTGAGCTCACTAATTTTCTACTCAACTACTTACTTATCTCAAGAACATTTTGGTGCATCACTTTTATCATAGGAAAAATCTTTAGTTTCTTTTAATGTTCAAGTAAAATAAATAAGATGGGTTTGGTTTAAATCTTAAGACCTTTCTTAACACATCATTAAAAAGAGAATGTTAAACCATCAAGCGCAAAGAAACAAGTATGGAATAAAAATAGTTTAAAAATATTTGTGCTTTGAAAGTCCAAGTTTAAAAGAAAGATATCCTCATGTGCTTTCAAGAACAAAGTTTAACGCAGGCATTATTCTGATTCAAAAGAGGTTCTTTCATAAAAATCAATCAAGAGAGAGTAGGTAGAAGAGATTAATTAGTGAGCCCAGGAGATGGTTTAGTTACTCATGATAAAAAGAAAACAAATAAGAGAATGAAAATAAAACATAGGCATACGAAATTGAGTCGAGTTGAATAAGCAAGTTGAATCTCCTTTGATTGTCACCTCAAGGATGAATTACACACTCAGTTTCACTCTTCTCTCTTTACTGGTCTAAACTGAAAAATAAAAATGAGATATAGCTTCTCAGAACTATCTAACAATGCTCCAAAAACCTAAAAATGAACAATAATCTAATCCTAGACTTCGCTCCTTTCTTTTCTATAGAATGCAGTATTTATAGAGAAAAACCAAACGGGGGAGGGCGTACGAAGATTGGGGAGACAAACGCTCCCCCAACAACTCTAACCAAGTCGCGAAAATGCGGCTTTGGCCGCGTTTTCACGACCATGGTGTGGCCAGGTGGCCATACCTGGTTGGTGGCACTCCCTCGCTTAGTGATTCCCCTTTATCTCCTGCTGGTTTTCCCGTTTCAGCTCCAGGATTTGACGAAGCGGCTTTTGATTTTTGACTTTAACCAATTGATTTGGGAATATTCATTTTAACTGATTTTCAACCTCTCTGATTTATCATGATCTGCCCTGATTTTCCGATTTCAAATTAATTCTGAATTAAATCAGAATTTGATGGGCTTTTGAGCTTGTTTCTCTTCCCTTTTCTTTAGCAATGGGCATGCACTTTATAAAGAAAAAATAATACTTATTAATATGATTTATTAGATAATAAACATAATAATGTGACAATATATATGCAATATATGTGACCAATCAATAAGATATGTTCAAGCAAATCAAGTCAGACCTTGAGCCCAATCTATCTCCTCTGGCGACGAGACCTTGTCACGAAAATCGAAGTTACGAGACAAGGTTATCATGAAAATCGAAGTTACGAGAAAAAGGTCGATGCGACGCATCCACCATCTTCATCATCTGCATCCTTTCCCTCTCCTTCCTCCTTCGGACGAAGAAGAAGAGTGACACTACAATCTACTAGAACAAGAAAAAATAGGGGCAAAGAATTCTTGAGAAGATAGGCCTCCTACATTTAGGTTCCTCCCTATTTATAGATGCAGAAGTCGAACCGCCTTGAATTCAAAACTCAGCCACATCTGGAAAGTAGGTTTTGTATCTCGAATTATTCGACATGTCAGATCAGCTTGATACGATCCGTTCCTGCCACATGATCTCATCCATCATAAGGTCAAGATTTTGCTCATTACTTTACTAGTTGTCTTCACCAGTTTTTAAAGAAAGCTCAAATGCAAAGATATATTTTGACTAATCCCTCCTACATACAAAAGATGCCTCAACTCCCGAGTTCAGAAGCTAAATCAGTCCACTCTACTCTTTCCTCTTGAAGCCTGGAGAAAGAGGAAGTGGAGGGGGCATTTGTAGTTGTCAATTTCTGACCTACACTAAGTCAGGGTACGTGTCCCTCCTTATTAGACCTCCTGAGGAAGCAACTGCCCAGAGGACGATCCTCCTCCTGAGGGAATAACTACGCCGCTAGATCATCCCACATTTCAACGTTGCAACAACCCCTACTCCAACGCGAACTGTTACAGAAGGTAGCAGAAATCGCTCCCGCCATCAAGGGTAGAATTCAAGATGTTAAAGAAGAATCACAACGGGCAAATCATGCAGTTATTGAAATTCACATGACCCAAACTGCCAAAGGAGCCTACCCGAGTATATATACCCTGGGAGATGGAGCAGAGAAAAAACAAGAGAAAATAAAGGAGAGAAAAAAGAAGAACAAATAACAACAACAGAATCCTCGAAGTAAAGGTTTCCCTTCCACTACAGAGAAGAGACTCACCCAAACCATTATTCTATTGTATTCAGATTAGAGTTTTAACTCTGCTGAGTTCACTATAATCTCCTGAAAATAGTGAATTCCCCCTCTCTCTCTCCCCTCGTGATTTTTCAAATTGTTATTGAAATCCACATGACCCAGACTGCCAAAGGAGCCTCCCCGAGTATATATACACTAGGAGATGGACCAGAGAAAAAACAAGAGAAAAGAAAGGAGAGAAAAAAGAACAAATAACAACAACAAAATCCTCGAAGTAAACGTTTCCCTTTCACTACAGAGAAGAGACTTCCCCAAATCATTATTCTATTGTACTCAATAATTAGATCAGAGTTTTAACTCTGCTGAGTTCACTGTAACCTCCTGAAAATAGTGAATTCTCTCCTCTCTCTCTCTCTCCCCGTGATTTTTTTTCAAATTGAGTTTTTACGTAAAAAATTGTGTCTTTGCGTTGTCTATATTACTCTCTCTTCTAATCCTTATAACAAATTGAAGTGTAGGTAAATTCCCCTTGAGAATTTAGGCTTACACATATAATAGCTATAACACTTAACAAATTAGAGTGTTATCTTAGGTTCTAACTTTACTAAATCAAATACGCAAATAAGGCTAAATTCACGCAAGTATTAAATACTTGGTGCTACCATAGGGAGCCCACTAATTTCGATCTAAGTATTATTATATTTATTAAATATCAAAAGGCGAAAAGAATCCTTGATGATATGGCAACGTGTTCGCCAGTTCAATGTACGTAGATATTAAATATACTTAAATTCATATGGTTCAAAAGAAAAATCCCCTGTTGGAGTACTAATAGTTTTTCTATCTGGCATTAAACCCCATTTTGTCTCTTGGAATATTCCTATTTTGTCTCTTGGTATATTCCTCTTAAACCCTTAAAATAAATTCGGGGACAACACTTGACTTGTGGACCAAACGAATGGTCAAGCAACGTTACTCAACAACAAAAAACTGAGGAATTTTCTAGCTTGCATGCCGTACGTACTCCCTTGTCATTTGGAAGCAAATTTAAGCTGCAGAGGATACCTTGATGTTAACAACGCTGGAGGGTTTTGTTCTCATGTGTTCAAATATTGTCTGCGCATGTGCAAACAGTGATGGTCAGCGTGCCCAGCTCAGAAAGCCATGCAGTCCTAATGCTGATGCAATTATCCGAACATGTAGTTGTACAACTCGCGTTTTAATAATCAGTGTTGAATTCATCAGGAATCTTGCATGCCATTAGTTTAACGAATGCTGACAGTGAAACACAATGCGAAATGCAGACGGCTGTAGCCAGCTGTATTCCTCAGGGTCAGACTCACCACTCACTCCTCAGTGTCGATCGCATCAACGTCAAATAGCCTCAGGTAGTGTTATTGCATGAAGGCACCGCAATTGCTCGAAGAGACAATGCATCACTGCTGCTAGTCGTGTTAGTGATGGTGATTAGGGAATGATTGGCGTATAATGTAATATTTTGATTCTTTCCTCTTGGAGTCATCTCTCTGACTGAGTGTTTGGAATATGAACTAACATTAACATATTCACCACGAATATGATTTGATTTGGGGTTATCTAAGTTCACTAGATAAGACCTTTGAACGCCAATGATAAAAGCTGATCGGGAGCTATCTCACTGGTCTAGACCCCCAACACTCATCCCACAAAGAAGAGAATTTTGGTAAATCAAGCTTATGAGACTAAATTTTCTTGGTGAGGGCCGAATAGGAGAGGGGAACATGAGATCATATTTTGTAATACCAACTTTAATTTTTCCAACTTGATGATGCCCAGCAGTTTATCAAGGAGCATGTCATAGTGCCGGTGCAACATTGTGTTAGTCCTAGGATTCAATCTGACAACTAATCAATGTCACCGATCTAATTGGCCAAGTTGGTGAATAACAGGCGGGAGGTTTTCCGTTCAACAGAATGTTCATTAATTGCAGAACCACCTTTCAATTATCTATCTTGATTAAACACCAATTAGGCTGGTATAAGTCAGTCTCAATATACTGTATATCAGTATAACCCATGTATAAAGAATATTAATTCACTTATACAGTACTTGGAGTGAGGTACGCTTAAAGCCTTAAGACAATTACGTCCCTCGCTATAGTGCTAACGGGTTACTGGACGCTGGTCTCCCAAGATGCAGCACTCCTTCAAGGTATTTGAATAGCACTACCAAATCACCATACAATCGAACTGTAATTAACCAGTACCTTCACAGGACTATCAATGCAGCAGGACCAAGACAAATCTCAGGAAGATTATTTGTCTTTACTTTGGAGGAAAACCCTCTGTAGTGAAATGAGGGAGATAGAAGAATATTCTTCTTTGAAAGTCACAAATTCAGACAACAATTCAATTAAAGAATATGTTGAATTTTCTAAGTCTTCTTTTAGAACGAATCTTGCTTCAGAATCCGAGTTACTTCTTCACTTCAGAATCCAAGTTACAGAGTCTTCAGAACTTGAGTTACAGAAGAAGGGGGGAGAGAGAGGGAGAGAGGGGGAGAGAGAGAGAGAGAGAGAGAGAGAGAGAGAGATGTGCTCTATTGCTATGTTTTTTAAAATGAAAGAAAGGAGCGTTATTTATTGCGCTCTGGGAAGGGCAGAGGCGCAAATTGGAGTCCGAACGGTTGCAACGGTTCGGTCTGAACTGTTGCAACGGATCATTTCACACAAGAACCGCACAGACCGTTGCAACAGTTCGTGTGCAGTTTCCTTTCAGCCGTTGCGCGGGTCCGGATAGTGGAGCGGGCGCAATCCGCTGTAACACTAGCCCCGTGCGGCCCGGTTCAAAAAAAAACGGACCGGGTAGGATTACCGAGCCTGAGCCCGGGCTCGGGCTCCGGCACCGGCGTGTGGGCATGGTTTTCCCCTAATCGCGTGCGAAAACTCCAAGTACCAAAGGGCACACCCTTTGTTTTCATTTTTCTTTAAACACTTCAAACTTTCATCCCATGTCCAATTTGGGACTAAATGCTATAGCTACCATTAGTTTGACTTTTGAATTAGGCAAACTTTAGACGTGAATATCTCATTCATTCGAAGTCAAAATTGAACATGTGAATATACCACGTTCATCCCCAATGGAAGGAGACCACACTGCAACCATTATCTAATTGATTCTATCAACATATCTCGTCGTAATTCAACTCAAAGATTCACATCTAATTCTTCATATTTCCCAACAATCCCACACAATGAATGGAGATTCAAGGAATTGACACATAAAGAGACTGACTCTGTAGTGAAAGATACTTTAGAAAAAAAATTGCATCAGAATAGATGAACTAGGTCTTGAACCTTCCATAGCGAAAGGTTTATCGGACTTACTGTTAATCAGTGAATTAAGTCTTGAACTGTTAGCCGTTAGTGTAAGCTAAGTCAACAAGCTTCATACCGTAACTTTTCAAATCAACTTTGGTTTTCAGTTGTGTCCATTTTGGCCCTGAACATTCTTAGTTTTGAGAGAGTATCTTTAAGGAATAACAGCCTCCATAGAAATTCTCAAAGAGCTGACCCAGCTCTATACTCACATAGGTGATCGTCCTATTAAGAGTAGTCTACTTTACTCTACTTGTTTTAATAATAAGATATAGGCATCATCAAAAGCGTTAAGCTTATTTTTAATCCACTTGTAGAAAGCACTTGTGTGCACCTTAGGAATGGATTGGAGTCAAGCTCCTAAGTGCTAACTTACTGAGTCAATCATAATTAGTTTTTCCTCTTGAACTTAATCCGTAAGATCTCCAGTTGTAAAGTGAGATTTCCATTAAGCTGACTCAGTAAGGTTAGGCTTATAGACCCATTCCCCTCGATGCGCAGTTTATACGCTCTACACTTAAACCTTTGGTAAACAGATCTGCTAAATTATCTTTAGACGAGACAAAGTCAATAGAGATAATTTCATTTGAAAGCAACTGCTTAACTGTAGTTAAAGTATTTTTGAAAAGTTATAAATTTGAAAACACTACCAAATAAAGAATAAATAACTAGTTAAAGTATTTTTGAAAAACTAGTTAAAGATCCTTCAAACATGAAACCAAATCATATATATCTCATGAAGCATGCTAAAACACAAGAGTTAACACTCAAAATCTATAAAGCTCAAAAATTTTCATGAAAGCAATATCATGAGTAAACCAATGAAGTGTGAGTGCACAAAAATCATGTAAATAGCATTTCATGAAAATGATCAATAAGACTCAAAATAAACATGAATTTCTTTTTATCAAACAAATATGAAAATCATAAAAATCAACCTTCAAGGTATATGTATGTTCTATCAAAACTAACAATATACATACATATCCTAAACACAAACGAGTCCATAATGTAATTTGCATGAAGGCAAGTGACTCAAGGGTAAACATGTATATTTATTAGTTTTAGATAAGAATTATCATATATATGAAGCAAAACATTCACAAAAAATAGAAAAAAACAAGTGTAAATGAAGGAATCATTAAAAATAGGTTATACATATACATGTAATGAGTACAAAAGAGCAATAAGATACAAACAAATAAGAATCAATTATTGCTCACTACTTTTCAAGTATATACACAAGCTCTAATAAAAACTATATCAAATAATTATTCACCACATAAAGCAC